>UCOJ01000275.1:0-138663 GCA_900474305.1 Cecidostiba fungosa | reverse complement strand
GAGGATGAGTAGGTGGCTGTGTAATGGACGATAATTGCCTGTGCTTATAGTAGTATAAAAATTGATGAAGATCGCGGTGTCTCGAATTTTAATTAGCGATACAATGGTCGGCGGAGAATATTAACGATCGGTATATAGAAGCGTGGCTTATACATCTATATAATATAATATAATAGCATCAGTTATATACACTTTTTTGTTTGTCTAAAAAGCGACTAGTAAAAATTTAACGACCGAATTGAACTCTTAAATTGAATAAGTATAATCACGCCACAATAAAAATAGAGATAAACAAGCCGACTTTTGGTCGTTTGCATATAATTATGAGAGGCATTACACAGCCGGGTCTCCCCATAAAACTTTACTGTTTTATTTATCAGCCGCGCGCACGTAAAAGGCGCAGTATAGTTACGCTATCGGTCTGCTCCCCGATTTTTCTGCGCGAGAGCTGTACAGGCAAAAAGTAAATCGCCAACTATATACACTCATGAATATTTAATTATAAATATATACATTCTCCCCGCCGTGATTTTTCTAAGCCCATCGAGTTTTCGTCGATATCACCATGTGCAAACGAACTTTCTCCCCCGGAAATTTACGTCATATCCTTGAGCCCGAACTTTGAACGAGGCAGTTGCAATTTTCATAAATTTCAAATTCACAAAAGGTGTATAATACGATATATGCGTACCCCTGCCGCGAGAAAGCAATTAAAGCGCGATGTTGAGCTGAAATTTTAATCGAGGATCCGCCGAGGATTTTTCCGGAATTCCAGCGCGCAGGTAAATTACGCCGGCCTTGAGCATAGGTGGCTGCGATTCTGATGCTGTTGCTGCCTGTTGGAAGTTTCGAGGAGAGCAGCTTGTTCGTCCACCCACTCGCTCGGCTGCTCATCCGCCTTGCGTCGGTGTGTATATATGTGTGTGTGTGGAAGAGGAGGCTCAAGGAGACCAGGTGCAGAGCTTCGCTTTCTGTGCTGAGATGCTCTTCTTTCTCTCGCGGGGTCCCTTTGTTTTTGAGAGTAAAATCGCTCGCTCATCGCTAGTGCCGTTTCAGTAGAAAAAGGTCGCGTATGGCAAGACGCAGAATTTCGAGTGTTCCTGAAAGTCACAGCTGTTTGAGACCTTAATTTTCGATATAGCAAAAAATGCAACACCTCCATTAAAGTGAAGCAACGTTCTCGCGCGCAACTGCAGCGCAA
Source organism: Cecidostiba fungosa (assembly GCA_900474305.1). Classification (NCBI taxonomy): domain Eukaryota; kingdom Metazoa; phylum Arthropoda; class Insecta; order Hymenoptera; family Pteromalidae; genus Cecidostiba; species Cecidostiba fungosa. The sequence continues at coordinate 137,462 of UCOJ01000275.1, read as the reverse complement.
TCTCCCTCTTATTTTATTCTACGTGTAATCGAGCAAAAAGCGCGCGGTAACAGTATTGTATATATGGAGTCAACAGAAACGACGCTGTGTGACAAACGTTATTGCGTCAGGACGCAATTCTCCGTTAGCCGAGATAATTCCTCGCGGCGACAAAGCGCGCAATAATGCCAGCATTCCTATTAAAAAAGAAAAGTAAAATTTTTCAAATTTCAGCACATCAGAGAGAAATGGGCGCATCGAGGACGGAAAAAAAGTAAAAGCGAGAAAAAAGGAACAGCACGCGCCCACGTTGGATATGGCGACGAAAATGGAGCTGGTACTGTCGCCGGGGAACCTCGGCGGTGACAGTCCAGACGGGGGACCATTTCGCAACGAGGACGTGCGAGAGTGGTCGCGGGTCGACCGTATCACGGGTATGCTGGAACGAGCGCGCGTCGAGACCGGACGATGGAGAGCCGACACCCAGGATGCCAAGCAGTCTTACGGCAAGGTCTGTTTGTGATGTGAAACCGGAAGAAAATTTCGATACTCCTATATCTATATTAATACGCGTATGTAGAAAAATCCAAAAACTCGGAATTCACGAGAGAGAAAAAAAGAATCCACCCACAGAGTCGAGAATTTTTAATATTCCCACCTCCTCGCGAAGAAGAAATCAGGGGCGTGACCGGATCGTCTATACGGCACTGCATCAGTGCGGCTCTGTGCGTTTCGTAGCATAGTTACGCGGCTGGAGGGACTGCAGCAGCAGTAGTGTGTGTCGCCGTGGTTTTGCGTGGTCTCTCTCTCTCTCTCTCCTAGTAAAGTATATAGCAACAGCTCGACGTGCGTGCGCTTTTTTTCTCGCGCGACCGGCACAGCAGTCAGTCTGGCGCGTAATGTCGCGCGGATGCGTTATCTGCAGCGCCGATCGCTGAGATTTATTGTATACACACATAAAGTTATACATTGTACAGACGCGAAAAATATTATTTATTAAGCGTCGCTCATTCAATTTTACACGTCTCCTCGGTCACGCTCGTTGAGCCGCTGATGTTATACATGTATAGTCTATAGTATACTCGCATGCAGTATATAATATATAGTAGTGTGGCTAAACGAGATTTCTGTAAAAGAAAAAAAAACAGACCGGCGCGCGGGATTGTGTGCGAAGTAGCTGCGTAGTCATCGAGCTTTTTTTGCTGCCCGCGGGGAACTGAATCACGTGACGAATCTTTGTTGTATCGCTTTTTGTGTGTGTACGCGCGCGCGCGCGCGCTGAAAAGAGCGTCTGAGGAGAGCAGGTATAGAGGCACGTACGAGCGTAAAAATGTGCAGAATAAAGCGCGAAATCGAGGAGAAGTCCTAGCTATAGCTGTCAGTCGTCGGCTACTGTGGAATATCGATCGCTGATTTACAGTTTGAAAAACATGGATCTCTACAACGCTGGCAAGCGGAGTGTACGTATTTTTAATTTTCAAACCAATATTCTATAAAAAAAAGTAGCTACCGTCTCCTCTCTTCCTACCGCAGCATCATCGTCATTATACGCATCGGCGTATGGTCGCGCGCGGGAAGCTGCAGCGTTCACGATTCCTTATCTGGCGAATAGCGAGGAAAAGCGCGCGCGTTGTGCAAGTCGTGCATTATATTACGTGGCAAGAAGCGTGCAGCAACGCTTTCGCGACTAATTGGCTGGAAACGCGCGACTATAGACCTATACTACTGTTTGCACCGCGCGCGCGCGCGCGGGAAATTGCGAGAGAGATTTTTCGGAGGTGCCGCTGTAATTTATTTATTTGGGTTGCTTTACATCACTCGCGCGCGCTCGCCGTATATGATGTGGGTATACTTTGAATAATTATAATACGTTGGATTTCGCTATAATGAGGAAAAACGGCAGTAAATCTAAAGCGCGACTCGATCGATTGAATTTTCAATCGAGGTTTTTTATACGTGTGAGTCAGGAGGATGATTTATGCTTTGCAGATGATCGACTCGAGAGAACGAAACTCGGCGGATGGTAGTCTGGTCCAGAAGGCGAGACGACAGGTGGAGATATTCCAGAGTCAGGAGAACAGCGGCCGATCCTTTCAGGTCGTCAGAGCATCGCAATGGTCCTCCTCGAGAGCTACAGACTGCGGATTCGATATTCCGATAAGCAATAAGCCAAGCGTAAGTTTTGCTCGATTCTGTAAAGAAAATAAGTTGCATATATTAACACCATAGTGAAATTCGCTCCGATTCTCAGAATACTCACTTCGACAACGGACTGAGCAACGGTAGCGCGTCTCTCCTGTCGCCCCGACTGAACCTCTGGCGCTCGAGTCTCTCTAACGGCGCCTCGGACCTCGACCAGCTCTCCTGTCTCTGTCGAAAGCTGCACAACGAGGCCCTCAACACGACGAACCAACTCTGGTCCCTTCGAAATGCCGCCCTGAGAAGCCCCTCACCACTGTCCCCTCTGGAAGCTCCCTCATCATCACCCTCGCCAACATTCCAGGAGATCGAAGCCGGTCTGGACTTGAGTCTGGACGATCGACTGTCCAGCAGCTCCTTCGGAGAACGACGAAGCAACAGCACAGAGGATGTGTCCAGTTTGCTCAACGTCGACGACGCGTTCGCCAGGGACTGCAAGACCAGGAGGTCGTTGCAGATAGCAAACTCCGAGAATGGCAGGGTCAACTACTCCCAGTCAGGAGAAGGTGAGAGGGGTCGAAGGGCCAGACAGGAATTCATCGCCGAAAGGGCCAGGAGATTCGAGGAGGGTGTCAGAAAGGCGAACGAGGGAACGACGAAGAAGAACTTCATCAGCACGAAGACGTTCACGCCGATCGCCAACAACGACTTCGTCAAGAACGACCCCAACCATCCGTCCAAGTTCAACCAGGTCGCCAAGATCTCGATTCAGGACAATGGTGAGTGTATAATACAACGCAAACGTGTCATTAATGCCATCGTGACAGAAGACACTGTAATCATCAGTTTCTCACGATCCACCTAGATTCTTATAAACACATCCTTCAGTCGTAATCACTCTTTTCACAGGACAAAATGACCATACCTCGCCGCTGCTCACCCGACGCTTCTCGCCTGCCGCGACGCGAAAAGCCAACAATAAGACTGTAGTACACCTCAGGAACGTCGCGTCGCCCACGAGCTCCGAGCCGCCGCGCTGCATCAACGTCACTGCCATCAAGCTGGAGAACGACTCGGAACAGACGCCCAACAACGAGAACGGACTCTACAGTAGGCTGATGGATACCTCGAGTGCGCCGAAGGAGGAGACGCACTTGGTGAACGGGTCGAAACCGGTGAAGAAGGTGGAGTTCTGCAAGACGGAGATACACTTTGCCGCGGACTCGGGGAAGGTGAACATCGTGGAGACGGATGGGAAACCGCCGCCGACGAACAAGTTCAGGAGGAGGAGGAGGAAGGACAGTCTTGCTGCTGCTAATACTCAGGTGAGATAATCGAGCTGTATACAGCTATTATTGCTTATACAACGAGTGAATTTTGCAGAAGAGCAACATGCCGCTGGTGCACTTCGGCGACACCTCCTACGAGAAGTACATATTCGGTGGTCAGGGTAAACCGCCTCAGGAGATGAACAACAAGACTGCGTTACTTGGCGAGAATCCGACGATCGACGAACCTGCCAAGAAGTACGACCCTGCGGACCTGGAATTGAAGAGAGAACAACGCTGGAACTCCCCGGAAAAGATCAGGGAAAACGGTGTCAACAAAGAGAAGGATCGCGCAGGTTCTTACGACGACGTGGGAATGGAAAATGGTAGCAAACACAGTAGGGGTACGCACACGACGACCGTGAACTTTCTGAACGACGAGAGCAGCGCCGTTGCTGTGCCGAAAGTCGGGGAAGGTAGGTGTTCCGTGTGCTTTTTAACAACTGTTCACTGATTCTACATCCGATGGCAGTAATTGTTGAAGATTTTTCAAATCCTGCCGCCTGTAGAATCTGAACGTCACAGTTACTTATTGATCTAACACTCTGTGATCGACATTAATCTCGTTCCATAATTTTGACAGCCATGACTAATGCCATTTTCAGTATATAATAAAGTATCGTTAGAACTTGTCTTAAAACACATTAATATGTATGTAATTGCGTGAAAGAGAGAGAAAGAGCGAAGAGGAAACTGTCATTAAATCGTATACTATGGTGGATGATTTTATTACCAGCTTGTTATAATTTGCGAAATCGAATCTGGAGGATGTAGTTCCTGCGTGACTAAGGAGTGTATTGTGCAAGCACTAACACGTGGTTCAGACTTTTGGGTGGAGAGGCCTTGATGCTAATTAGACATGGACCTTTAAATTGGGTCGAGCACATCCAGACCTCTCTTTCCAAAATAATAATCGTCGATCCGAAATAATCAGCGAAGCGAGAATCCGTTTTGCGCAATAACCAACCAGCGTAGCTATAGGGGCCAGACTCTATCTTCGATCTACGTCGCTGTGTCCCTCTCTGTCTCTTGTAAATCCAAGCATATAACAAACAACCGTCCGCATGAGTAGTATACAAACAAACCCTTGGGTCATCATCGACACACCAAACCAACAACGACACGAACCCAACAAATTGCAGGCCGCAGCAGCCGGGGTATCAGTCTGCAGTTCGCCGCCTCGAACCGAGGCCTGAGCCCCATCAGCTGCGGAGATGAAGACGATAACGAACCCACCACAGTCGTCAGTCGCACCACCAAAATCACGGTACACCTGCCGCCTGTTATTAGCCAACATCCGGGAGTCCTGCAGCTCAGCAACTGCAACCCCTTCTCCAACCTCAAGAGCGTGCGTCTGGTCATGAAAATCGGCCAGACGACCGGTGGAAGAGACCTCGGACCCGCGGGATCCTTGTCTCTGAAGGAGTTGTTCTCCACGCTCTACAGTAACGGAGAACACGACGGACTGACACTCAAGGAACCGCAGATGTGGTCGCTGAGACTCAAGTCTGATGGAGAGAGCGACGAGAACGGAGACGAGGGCGAGCGGATTTTAGACGAATCGCGAATGATCACCGGTACATTATTGAATATAGGACTTGTACATACAATGTATATATATAATTTGCAAAAGACATTGTTATCTTTTTTACACACTGTATGTCTATAATTCACATTCGAATCAGTTCATCCGCGGTCATTCACACTTAACATTAATCCATAGTTGAGATTATTTTTGTGTTATTCAACGTAAATATATTTTTTAGATAAACCCGGCAATTCTTTCCCATCAACGAACCACGTGGTGCACAAAGAGATCGGCAGTCTGTCGAAACGATCGGCGCCGAAGCAGCAAACCCTGCCCGAGGACCCCGACAAGAACCAGGTGCTTCTCAAGATCGTCACTACGCACAAGCCGATGCTCGCCCGAGTCGAGAACGACCACAGTCCCAACAACTCCCTCCACAAGCCCCGTCTAAAAGCCCTCGATCCGCAGGAAGAATCGCAGTCTCCGGTAGAGCAGGAAGAGCAGCGACGAGGTTCCCCGAGTGTCTTAGCGAGTACCGATCTCGAAACCAAAGACCACTGTGATAATGGCAACGGTGTAGACGAGTCCGACTGCGACGAGGCCCCGACGTACGAGAACATATTCGACGCGGTGAGCAACGGCGATCCGGTCTACGAGAACTTCCAGGCAATCAAGAGCGAACCGGTCGTCAAGGTACCGATCGACTGCAAGGTGATAGTGCTGAAGAAACGACCGCCCAGTTCACAGTCCGAGAAATCGGTTAGCAGTTCGTACGACAGGAGACACAAAAAGCTGTCGTCGAAGCTCAGTAACGGTTCCAACGCCGAGGAGTCTTCGGAGAAGGGTAGGATAAAAACTGAGAGAGCCAAGCCAACGCCGATTTCCACGAAGAGCGACAAGAATGCGTTGCGATCGGTATCGGACGATCGGAGCAAGAGCAGCTCTCGATTGAGCGGTTCACGTGATAATTCGATTAAGAGGTACAAAGACGCAACGAAGCCTACGAAAGACGACACCGCGAGAGGCACGCAAGCGAAGAGAAAAAATAGCCCCAAGGTCGGCAACGTGCTGCAGGAGCACAAGGGTACTCCAGCAATTAGCGCGGAGAAAAATGACGGCTCGATCAGGTGAATGATTAAAATGTTATAATCGCGAAATCAAGACACTGTTAAGCGATGAAAAACGACGATTTTACATGCTCTTTATCTTGTTCCAGATCCAAGAAACCAGTCGAGGTCGTGTACCAGACGGCGGTGTTTAACATGAAAAACGAGAAGCTGTCGAAGCCCTCGAAAGGGAAGGAAATAAAAGGACCTCGTCTGATAAACGATCTCATATGTGGAAGCAAATTGAGACGGCCGTCTGACAGTAAGAAAGTAATAAAAAGTACGTTTGATTACTCTATTTGTTCGTATTCACATTTATTCACGCAAACTCTTTTATCTTTTTTTTCTTTAAATAAAAGTTTAATCATTTTTGCAGCAGCCATCGTGTCACAAAATACCAGTAAAAGGAAAGAGACGCCTACCACAATGAATAGGTATGTATTACATCGTAATATTGCATATCAGTAGTTACAAGCTACAGTTAGAAAGTATCGTTCTCATTAAAAATATAACATTTGTGTGTGTGTGTGTTTCAGATAGTGACGTATGAACGGGATTCTCGGAGGTGATATATAATGTAATCGACGTCTGTTCAACCGCTTATGATAAAAACTGATACTAATGATTAAGTAACTATAATTATAGTAAGCGGAATAAGAGTTCCTCTCTTTCTACATGGAAAAAATCTGTAAATGTTAACACTGACTCTGCCATTTTCGACTGAAATAAATGAACTTATACGTAATCTTAATGCTGAGAAAACTTGTGCTCTTAATCGACTTTTTTTACAATTAAAGTACTAATGATTATTGAATTGAATAAACATAGTATAAGCACAATTTAGCAACAAAAAATTTTTTTTATCACCTTTTTTTTACCTAAAAATGAATGTACACAATTATCAACTCAATGAGATGAAAGTTATACCTACCTAGAGTAACAAACATGCAAAATGCCTAGGTAATTGTAGGCAATCAACTTCAATTTTTTTGTACTTATATAAAATATGTCAGGTGTGTGAATGTAGTATAACTTAAATATTGTACAAAGTTGAGAAAGCAATTTCCAGAACAAAACTAGTTTTGGACAAGATTCATGAATCGAAATATGTAAAATGAAGTAAAGTACAAAAACGTCCAAAAAATGCCTTCAACGGATACAAATCTTCCTCATTTGATTTATACAATGTTCCTTCCTGTACCATTTTCGTATCCAAGGTTGTAAAATACGAGAGGTATAGAAATCACTAGAAATACTTATAACGTATTGTTGAGATCCATTCTAGGTCTTTTACTACGTTGTTCTTCTGGTGGATCGCCGTTCACTGACATCAGCTCTCGTTTTCTTTCAGTTGTCTGTGTAAATTATGAACCATTATTGATAATTTACCTTGATTATATTATAGAATCCTTTAATAGACAAAGTTGCATACCTTTTTGTCCCATCGTTGGTGAAGGTACCTCAAAACTATTGTAGTTTTCTCTGTTACGATGACTGTAACAAAGTAAAATTGTTAGAAAGAAAAAGTAAAACACATGATGCAACCATGAACAGTGCACAGATTGTTTTTAAATACTGCAAGTAGCATCATAGTTATCAAGCAAATATTAGTACCTTGTTCGGAAGGATAGTCTTTTGTTGGAAGATAAACGGACGGTCTCTTGACACAGGTTCTGTTTCCATTGTCAGTGTGAAAATTTGCAAAATTGTTCTCATTGATAGAGGGCAAGCCACTGAGAAACTCGGCTACAGACTGTAAAATTATACACACATTGTAAGTACGATTATTCCTTGTCAATAATAATCGATGAATTCATTCGTAAATAATAGGAAACAGCTATGGCGAATTACGAGCATTTTTTAAGGTTAAGTTTACAAAAAGGGAATTATTTGCCAAAGCGTCCTTTCAAAATCAATGAATTTCAGAAGCATTTCTACAGAAGAATGGGCTCGCACCCCCAACACGCAAACAACTATCGATATATATCAAATTAACCTAAAACCACGAAAAGACAAATGTATCAATTCCATCGTAATTCTTACCATTTTCGAAGAGTCGGAAGATTGGGAGTTCAGTATCATTAGCAAAATTCTAAGGAGCACCAAAATAAACGTGAACACAGCCAAGGGGCATCAAGCAAACTAGAAAATTCTTAAGTATACCGTCTATCTATTATCCCGTGTGTCCTACGAAACAAAACATTTCACGAGAGCATCGCCGTACCTAATTCGCACGATTTTCTTTTGAAGCGGCAGCAGCAGCAGCAGCAGCTGTGCTAGCCTGCTAGCCTCAGAGCCTCTGCAGGGACAAATCAAAAACGTTATCATGGCCCGTCACCAGCGAATTCCCATTGGTCGTGGGATCGTCCGTCGGCCAGCAACGACGTTGCCAGATCTACCGCAATACCGTTGAGCCATATTCGAGAATTGCATCTGCATGCCGTCCACGTAGCGGAAACGGCAACGTCGCGGCCGTAATAGAAAACGCGTCGTTCGTCGTTCTTTCAAACGGGTCTATGGTCGACAGGTCGACTAGCTAGTGGTTGTTTATAATCGTCATAAATGCGATATCGGCTTGACAATGATCGGCCGTCCCGGTCTTATCTGCGGAAATTGCGCGAACTCGAAGATGCCTTATTACTGAAACTACTGCCAAATTCGGAGATTCCTAATTGGAGCGCATGATACTTTCCACTTTCTCTGGGAACTGGTTGTTGCTGCTGCTGCTGCTGCTAGCTTGTGCTTTTAGAAGATGCAGTTTCAGGAGAAGTGGACCGATCTGGAAAAGGGCTCTTGCCCTAATCACTACACATTCAAGCTTGAATCTGCCTACGATGGATGCCACTGTCCATCGACTATCAACTTTACTCAGTGTGCCTTTGATACCAATGACGAAGCAGTCGTCGCTGTGGATAACAACGGTATTGCTTACTACATAGATATTACTGGCAAACCAGCCTACAGGAAGCTGGGTACAGTAGGTCTGTGTACTTTTATAACATTTAACCCTAAGGACAGAAGCGAATTGTTAATTGGTTTAAGTTCTACTAACATAAAAGTATTAAGGATAAATGCTATCAATGATTTTTGTTTACTAACCGGTCACACCTCACCACCTACAAATATATCATTCTACAAAGATTACTGTTTAACTGCTTCAAATAAAGAAGTTTTAATATGGCAAGCTAAGACTTACTGCAAGGCTCATCAGTTACGCTTAAATGCAAAGACTATTGTTATCAAGAAAGCTATATTTTCAAGTTTAGGAATTGTTGCTGTTTTATACTTGACTGATGTTATTCAAACTTGGACATTCCAACAGTTTGATAAGGATAATAAAATAGATATAGAAAAACACGGATTGAAGAATGTCAAAGATTTTGATTTCACAAAAGATGGTAGAGCAATGATAGTTTGTGGCTTGCAGAATAAAATTTTGATATTCAATACAACAAGATGGGAAGTATTAAAGAGTATGGAATTTCATGAAAACTTCAATGGAGGAAAACAAATACTAGTTGTGCCATTGCCATTGGATGGAGGAGCAAATTCCATAACTGCAATTCTTACATCAGACTGTTTACTGAAGTATTTTAGTCTAGCCACATCGAGTATTATTGAAAATTGCTGTGAAGTGCAACCTGGAATCAAAAGAATTGAAGTTTCGCCCAAAGGCTGTTTCTTAGCACTTATTAGTAAACATGGATTTTTAGAGATTACTCATTTAGATAAAGTACTAAATGTAAAACTCAGCTCCAGTTCCAGCTCAGAGAAAACTACTAAAAGTAAAGTACAAAAAATGGCACATTCCCACAAAGCCCAGGAGCAATTAAACTGCGTACGTAATGCTGTTAAGGAAGAATTGAATTTAGATAGACTAATACCAATATTGAAGGAATTTGGAGAGTATCCTGAAAAACATAGAAGACTTATTTGGATGACAATAATGGAACTACCTAACAATAAGAAAGCTTACATTGACTTGTCGAACAAAGTTCCACATGAGGCAATGTTCAAACTGTTGAAGAACGATCCTTTGTTGGATAAATGCAAAAGCTCTATTTTGGGAACCACAATAAGTTGTTTGCTTCACTGGTGTCCTGCTCTAGCAGAGTGCTTATTTTTACCAAAACTGGTTATGCCTCTCGTTAACGTTTTTCAGGTAATATTCTATCAGTTAAATAAATAAAATAGAGTCATTTATAATTTATTTGATATCATAACTTTTTTTCTTTACAGAAAAACCCTATTCTTGGATTTGAGTCTTCCTTATTTGTTATACTTAACTACTGCCAAAAATGGTTTGAATATCATCCTCTGCCACCTCTAAATATATTGGGTATGATAGAGAACGTTTTGTTAGAAGCAGATCCATTGCTTTTCAATTATTTTTGTGAAAAAGGCGTTACATCTACCCATTATGCCTGGCCATTGTTGCAAACTCTCATGAGTGAAGTATTAGGACAAGAGGATTGGCTGATTTTATGGGATCACCTGTTCTCGCTTCAGAAGCCTTGGTACCTCTTAATGTGCACTGTAGCTTACAATATCATATATCGTAAGACTATTACGACAAGATTACAGACGATGGAGGATTTCCAACAATTTTATAGCACTAAAGGGCACGCTTCCGTCAAAAGTATTTTGAAACTTGCTCACAAACTCGATGTTGATACGCCGCATCGAATTCACCCGCGCCGATACCTAAAGTAAGAATTTATTTCTGTGAATTCAAATTGATAGAAAAAATCATTTTTAGTGTTGTTAATCCATGGAATTTTCTTTCAGAACCGACACGACTGTCATTCCAAACAAAGGGCCATATCCACCGTTTCTTCAGTTTGAATTTCCACATTATTTGACCGACGAATTGCGAGGATTAAATCTTAAGAAACTCAAAGAAAAAGAGCGTCGTCTACGGGGATTTCAGCTCCATGCAATGGAACTCTTGGAGGAAAAAAGACTGCGTGCAGAAAGTGAGAATTTCGTAAAACAAATTCACGAGATGAGACTGAACGGTAAAAATTTGAATTTTTTTCAAATAAATGATTTTAAAAATACATTTTCAACGAATATTTACGTTTACAGAATTGCGCAAATGTTACGAGAATCAAGTCTTAGAAGACGAGAGGCTATAAGAATATACAAAGAAAGAAACGGAAGACTTGGATCCTAGCAATCATTTGCAGGACGACATGAGATGGAGCGATTTGTCGTTCAGTGATAGAAGATCGGCATTTTTGAGGGACTTTGACAGAAAACGAAGAAAAAGCAAAAGAAAAAATTGTAGGCTTCTGCAAGAACAAGTCGACAGATTAGAATTTGAAGTTCAAAATTTACTCGCGACACTGCACACTCATAGAGCACGATCTAGGCTTAAGTAATTATTTAAACTATTTTGTACAGAATTAATTAAAAATAATCTAGTCGTATTAAGTTTTTTGTATTAAATAACCAGTGTATTATAAAAATCCTATTTTTATAATATTTATATACAAATTTAATAAAAAAATATAAATCTTTAAAAACTTGTATTCAATTTCATGCTTGTCAATTCGTTGTTATGGATGTATCAAACAGGTAACCTTTTTAGTCGTACTGCAGCAAGGCATGTATGGGTGCATCAATTTTGGCACGTCCATTCAAAGACTTCAATTCCATTATGACTAGACACTCCACTACTGTCACTCCTGCTTTTTTCAACAGGTTTTCTGCAGCTGACATGGATCCTAAAAGGAAATTGATATTTATAATTTTAGCAATACACAACACTTTGTTTAAATAAATTTTATTTACCTCCAGTAGCTAACAAATCATCTACAATTAGTGCTTTCTTATTTCCTTGCACAGCATCAGCTTGTATTTCAAATACATCCTGAAAGATATTCATTGTTTAGACTAAAAATTTATTTTCTGATATCAACTCATCATTCAACAGCTCCAAAATGCATAATTGCACACAGGATTTAAAATTGAAAATAAAAGGTATCATAAATTAAGGAATATAAAATAATAATAGGAACAGTCATAACAACCTCTCCATACTCCAGGGTATAGCTTTGTTGAAAAACTTTACCCGGGAGCTTTCCTTTCTTTCTGATTGGCACAAATGGTTTGGCCAATTCCAAACTGATCACCGGTCCCAGGAGAAAGCCTCTTGAGTCCAAACCAACAACAAAATCAACATCCAGCAGAGCCACATGCTCTACCATTAAATCTTTCATGGCTTTTGTGGCTGCTACATTTTTGAAAATTCCAAAAATATCTCTGGAAAATAGAAACAATTGTAAGCTTTCTTTCCCTTGGAAAAGAGTTATTGTATTTTTTTAATTAAATATTTATATTATTACCTGAATAAAATTCCTGGTTTTGGAAAACCCGGATAGTTTGTGACTGAGTCTCTGACCAATTTAAGTTTTGCAGCTTTTTCCATTTTAATGCAAAATTTACTGTAAGAAAAGCAATACCTACATAGATTATGTAAATACAGTACATTGAGTGATTAAGATATAGATAATGACAAAGCAAGGACATTGATTTCAAATTAATGTGTTTTTGAAATAAACTCGACGCATACCTTGAAAGCTTTCTCAATAAATAAAAAATGCAGTTGTCCAGAAACAATTTGAATAGGCCAATGTCTGGTAATTTTCAACTGAACAGAATAGCCATCTAAAGATATAGCCTATCGTGATAAGATAAACAGCTAAATCGGCTTTAAAGAGCAACGCTAAGTTTCCAGACTTTATCATCGGCAGTTTAATTTAAAAAATTCTGATAAAAAAAATTGTCAAACGTTTCTCACCTTCCACGTGCGCGGTCCTGACAGAAAAACCAAAAATTTATCGTCGACAACCAAACCAGAGCTTAGATCAAACGTCGAGTCGTCTCATCTACCTCTCCAATTTTGCTATGAATCATCTATTTTCGCTGCACATCGCTTCATCCTCGGCCACAATTAAAATATTTTCCATCAAACCGCAGAGATAACACTCGTCGTCGCTATACGCGATCTCTCAGCTCTCTACTCGCTCTGCGGGGATCTAATCTCGCGTAATTGATGATTACGACGTAAGGTGACGGTCAGACAACCAACGATCCGCAGTAAACAAACAAAAATCTACTCGCTTTAACTTTCAAACGAATCGACCTCCAAATTTTTGAGTGCTAATCGAGTCAGGATATATTATAAATTTTCATAAAAATTCGAGAACAAAAGACGGAAGAACGAACGTCAAGTGCGGAGTAAGCGACGGTCAATCGCGACTAATAATTAAAGTCCTCTCTCCTCCTCGGCAGCGGCAGCGGCGGCAGTCAGTTCCTCAGTTGATATTAGTCGGGGCAGAGGGCAGCGGTGCTCGGGCGGCATATAATAACAGTACAGCTCAGTCGCGCGATCGTAGCAGCACCTATATACACACACACATACGACCATCAGTGGGGGAGAGAACTGGGAAAGATGGCTCTTTCGCCCAACAGCAGCAGCAGATTAGAATGTTATTAGTCATCCAATTGCTGTTTACGAGGCCGAATATCAGCTGGATGCTAGTGCAGCGAGGCCAGCTCTGACAGTTCCGCAGTTTCTGCAGGCAGACATCGAGTGAAGTCGCCCTCGAGGCTTGTTGTTCCGCGAAAATGATGAGCTTTCTCTCGGGTTCTCAACCTTTCGACGCTGACGTCGGTGAGAGGCTGGACGGGATTACGCTTTTGTGGCTACTACCTTATACGCTTTCTTTTTCTCTCTATCTCTCTCTCTCTCTCTCTTTCGCTTGCCTTTGTTGTGTTTTTTCGTTGTCGCGGGGGAGGTATCGCTCGCTGTGTGTGCACTGGTCGCTTTGTTGCGAGTGCGAATAATACGCTGCAGATACTATTAGGGCGAGAGAGATAGAGAGAGTTTAGTCAATGTGTCAAACGAGCTGCGTGACGTATTTTTACGTAAAGGATAATGACCTGGAAATTTGCTCGGTATGATAATTTGGGCGTATGTCCGAGCTGCGTTTGATCCTTGACTACGTCGCGAATAATGGCTTTGGCGCTGCTTGTGCAGTCGTGCGGGAGGTTTCGTTTTTGAGCAATTCGCGAAGTGGGCAGGACACCAGGGATGAGTAATTACGTTTCTCCCAGCTGACAGTGGATTGTTTTTCTTGCAGAAAAGGCGACCAGCCACAAGAGCACCTCCGAAGACTGGGCTCTGATTATGGAAATATGCGATAAGGTAGGGAATTCACCTCAGCACGCCAGAGACTGTCTGCGATCAATTGTCAAGAGGTTGTTTGCTACCGATCCACATATTGTGATACTTGCCATAACTGTAAGTAGACCCAGTGATCACAGTTATTTATTGTGCTACTTTGGTATCTGCTGTTATAATTCGAGATCCGTCAAATATTTAATGCTACTCGATTATTGCATCAGAATCAGTAATAACGGTATAATGATAGCATTGTGATGCAGACTGATGAGTAACAGCTTTGGTATCTAAAAAAGTAGCATTACACGCTTGGAATTATTGCCAAAAAAAAAACCTTGAAATACAATTAAATTGTTTTTGCAGTTGTTAGATGCTTGCTCCAATAATTGTGGAAAAGTGTTTCACTTGGAAATTGCATCAAGAGAGTTCGAGACCCAGTTTACGAAGCTCATAAACAACAGTCACACTCAACCAAAAATTCACGAAAAGTTAAAAGCACTTTTAAAGAAGTGGGCAGAAGGTGATTTTAAAACTGATCCTCAACTGAACTTGATCCCAAGTCTATATCAAAGATTAAAATTAGAAGGCATTGATTTTTCTACATCTTCTGAAACAGTGAGTCATCGATAATTTTCTCAGCGAAAGCCAATTGGTGGTAATTCATATTAATGAATTGTACTTTGTTTTACAGCCAAGGCAATCTTATTCTATTCCTAAAGATCCAAACGTTGTAACTAGTGCTGAAGAGGAAGAAGCAATAGCTAAAGGTATCAGTCCTTATTTAAATCATTTTATAATTTATGATTTAAAACATCTAACAATATCTTTTTTTTTAAACTTACAGCTATTGAACTATCATTGAAAGAAAGTACTAAACAACCAACGATTTCACATAGTAGTTCACCATCTTCCAAGAAACAAACTAGTCTGTATCCAAGTGTAAGTGCAGCAATGGATTCTACTTCAGGACAAGGAAGGATAGTAAAAGCCTTGTATGACTTTGAAGCTGTAGAGGACAATGAATTGACCTTCAGTGCAGGAGAAATCAGTAAGCTTTTCATTTTCAAAGCCATATACCTATGATTTAATAAAAAATATTAACTTGCATTTGATTTGCAGTTCATATTTTGGATGATTCTGACCCAAATTGGTGGAAAGGCAGAAATATGAACGGTGAAGGCTTGTTTCCATCCAATTTTGTCACGGCCGATTTGTCTGTTGAACCAGAACAATTCACAAGTAAGCCCTGATACTTTTAAATTACGAAATATAACAGCTGTAGACAAAAACTATTGTTCATTCTTTTGTTTCCAGAATTAGAAAGCAATAGTAAAAAGTCTGTTCAATTTTCGGAAGAAGTCGAAGTAAAAACTGTAAAAAGAGAGCCTGAGGTAGTAGAGATAGAAATCGATGAACAAAAAATGGATAGACTTTTGAATTTGACGTTGGAAGCTGACCCTAATTCCGGTACTTCCGATCCTCAAGAAATGCTTGATTTAGAAGGTAATTTTATAATGCCTTTAGTGGGAAAATACTTCAAAATTTTTTTTTGTGAACTAATAAATCAATTGTATTTGAAACAGAACAAGTTACCGCAATGGGGCCACTTATAGATACAGCTCTCGAAAAGGTAGACAAGCAGCATGCGCAGCTTACTCAGCTTAGTTCCGACCTAGTAGAAGCGATGAATTTGTATCACATGCTGATGCGTGAACCAGCCATATCAAGCTATACTCTACCAAAAATGCCTCCTCAACAAATGGTTTATCCATATCCTCCGCACTCGCAACCAGGGCATCCACAAGTCGGACACCCACAACCTGGGCATCCTCAGGGTGGACACCCGCAAGCGGGTCATCCTCAAGGAGTACCTCCACAAATGGGACATCCCCAGGCAGGTCATCCTCAGGGTGTGCATCCACAACCAGGACATCCACAAGGAATGCATCCTCAGGCAGGGCACCCGCAAGGCGGACATCCGCAAGCTGGTCATCCCCAAGGAGTGCCTCCGCACATAGGCCACCCACAAGCGGGTCATCCGCAAGGTGTTCCTCCTCAGGGAGGTGTTCCGCAATCCCCACATGTAAGTTTTATTAAACTGTCACTTGATCCGGGAAAGACAATTATTAGTTAAAATTAATTCTGATGTTATCTCTTTATAATGCCAGATTTTTAATGGAATGCCATCTGGACCCCAATCGCAAATAATTCAGGGTCAGCATCATCGATTCAATCCGAATATCTCTGCGCCAGGAGAATTAATTAACCCACATGCAGGACAGACGAGTCTACAGAGCATGACTTTACCACATCACTTCCACATGCCACCAGGACTCAGACAAGCGCCTCCCGGTGAAGCACGCCAGGAGTCTTCGCAACCTAATCAAAACAACATTCCCTATACGCAACAAGGGTAATTACAACAGATCTCCATATCCCTTCTTCTGTCTTTGTAACATTTTAATCAGTGTAACCATAGTTTTAACCAACTAATATCTTCTGAAATCTTAATGTATTGTAGAATATAAATTTTGGATTTGATTTGCTATTCCTGCATGATGACAGATATCCAGCGCAGAACGTTATACCCGTGTCCTTCATGTCGCAATTGCCGACCGGCCAACCGATCAGCCATCAGCAGCCGCAGTTCGCTCCGCCTAGTGGTCAGCGCATGATGTAAAAAGAAGATGAAAGCAAAACAGGAGTGTGTAGCGGATAAGCAGAAAACGAGCAAAACTAATGTCATCCTGTTCTCTAAACTCAAGATGTGCGATATTGCTATATTATACACAAATATTTAACTAATAAACGTAAAGGACATAAAACAACACAGTAGCCAAAGATCCTGGATTTTTGACGGGTGACTTTGCGCGACGCAATCGGCGCCGATTGTATACATATATCATACACATAAACAACTAAACGGACATGAAGCGTTTGAGAGACATTGAACGTTCATGCGGGGAAGAAGCATTTACTAAGCGTAACTAGAGAAAAAAACGAGGGAGATAGTGAATGATACTCATGCTAATCCACCATTATTTTGAGCTGGTTATGAAAAGAGCTAACGGATACAGGCTGATAATATGTTGCATTCCCGTATTTTTTGTTTTTTCCTCTGGCGCTAAAACAATAATTGGCAGCAGAATCCGTTGATCATATTACTGTTACTTTAGGTAATTACATAGATACTTAAACAAATTGAAGCAAATATATGTGTATAGATGAATCAAAAGGCAAATACATTGAAATTAATATTGTATAAAAATTGATTAAAGATAAATTACGAAGATAAGACAAGTGATATCGAATGGTCGCTTTGTGATTGGTCCATCAGTTGAGGATAGAAAGTGAGTAGTCGATTTCAAGTTGATAACCAACTTAGACGATTAAATTATCCGGATCACAAGAGTGCGCTATTGATACCGGTGCCGTTGAATGAAATTCGATAAATAAGTAATCTAATAAGCCTTTTCTAGTTTTTTACTAATGATAAAAGATGATACAAGTTATACACGCAACGGGAACTGTCGGAAATCCTATCTGACAATTTTTTTTCTCGCCGTGTAACTATTAATAATTAACGCATTATTAAGTCAACGGAGCTGTAGTACGATAGAAGTTGTAACCCAAGTTACTCAAAGGGTCTCGAAAGCAAAATGATAAGTAAAACGACCTATACGACTGGATATCTTGATGGAAGCGTTGTTTGCCATCGCTGTAAATAATTCTTATTCAAAATTAATGCGTACAGATTGTAAATCAAGAGAGAGAGCGAAAGAGAGTGTAGGAGTTGAGAAAAGGATTTTAAGCGTTTAATTTTTTGTACTTGCACGGTATCCGAACGAGGATGAATCTGTGCAAGCATTAAACAGTGTGTCAAGTGCAATGCGTGAAAGTGTGAGATGGTTTTTCGTGAAAGAAGCTAATATTTATCCATAATCTCTGTATTTGAGTGGTTTACACCCTTCTTTATGTTTTTTTTTTTAGTAATGTTGATAATTTAGAAGGAAGAAAAATGAAAGTTTTCTCAAATGAGAGTGGAGGCGAGACGATATACATTCTAGCGAAGTGAGTATGAGAGAAGGGAAAAGCGGATGCTGCGGGTACAGCGGCGAACTGACTGATGCGATGTAGATTCTGGACATTAAAGTTTTTACGCATATGTAGGTTTCATTTCGCGAACTGTTTACTCTCGCTGCTGCGTTACAAGTGCGAAAATTAAAAAAAAAATGTGCAAAAGAGGAATGAGTTCTGAAGTTTGTACCTAGAAAAAGGGATGGGAAGCTGAGAGAACAGGAGTATGAAAGATTTGGGAGAAAAAGTGAGTTTAAGAGTGAGTGAAAGAATTCTTTTATGAAGCAAAAAAGATGTCATAATTAATATTGTATACGTTATGTTGTCATTAAACTGTAATTATTTACGTAAAAAGTGTCGATTCATTGTTCCACCTCTAGTGTAGAAATGCATTTTTTCGCAATTTGTATTAAGTTGACTACTGGGTTAAAAAAAAAAATAGAGAAAGACGTTGCTCGCCGATGGTCTTGCCATCTTCGTAGTTCAACATTATGTCAGGCCTGGAAGAAGATTAGCTATACTTTTACTCGGACGCCGTATCTGGCTCAAGGTACTCCCTCGGCATTTCTCGCCCATAAACGGATCATTTCGACCGGAGAATCTTCTTTGCCACTACTGTGCAGTGTTTTCTTCTTCAGCCGTTCAGTGTCTGTAAATAATGAAATATTTATACAGATTGCAATCATCCCACTCGGATTAGTTTTTCCTTTGTTAACTTTGCAACGCGCGGTTCATACTTTCGATATCAGTGTTATTCACACATTTTCACAAGTCGAAGCATAAAAAGAGCGTTAGAGGCTACAATACGTTATTCATTCGAAAGTTTATCGCTGTTTGCGCTTATTTTTATTATCAATGCGATACAACGACGTTTTACCATAAAAGATGAATCAATTTATTGTTCTCGCTCTTTCCTCACATAAATAATAAAACTCATCTTTCAAGTATGTATAAAAAAAAAGAAAGAAACGCGAATCAATAGAGAGTCTCGTTCTCTCGGAAAAACCGATTACAAGCGCTTCATTTCACTCAATTTCCTCTGTAATACCTACGTCCGCGGCTCGCGTAAGTATACGACGATAGTCTTGCGCAAGAAATTATAGAAGCGAGCGATGATTACAAGTTATATCTTCACACACATACAGCGGTTACGTGCGCGTCGAGGCTCCGGGACTTTCTTTTAATGAGCTTCCATTAAGAACCTTTGACACGAGGCCCACGGGCTGAAATTGACATTTTTATGCGGCGATCTCACGTTATCATGTGGGTTTTGAGGTTCGATTATTGTTGTTCGTTATACAATTTCGATTGTGCAACGCGGCCGCTCATCTCGTGCTTCTATATACGCACAAAGTAAAAGTTGCTCGTCTTGCGCTTGTATAGATTTTGACCTTATGATATACAAATTTCAATGTTTCTGAGGTTTTATCAAAAATTCTTCAACCAGCACTTCAAAAGGTACGGCGGCAGCAATTAATGTAGCGAATTATTAATTTCTGTAGAGCCAATTGTTAAAAAAATCATTACTTTATACCTTTGCAAGAAGTCGTCGGGCTGTTACTGCGGGACCGCCACCCGTCTACTTGCTGGCTTGTAAATTATTAACGGCAAATTTTCCAGCTGTAATTTACAGCCCTCCGATCGATATATAGATCATTCATCGTCGAAGGACTTTCCTGAGTGTCAGAAAGCAGCGAAAAAAAGGACAACGTCCTCTCCCAAGGCGTCAAAAGTCGATTTTCGTGCGACTAAGTGGCCAACGATTATTCGCGCCGTTATACAGCTTTTCAGTTATATATAGATAATACACACATACGCGCGTGTGTGCAGCAAGCATAATAGCTCGTCACGCGACGAGCTTAGCGCAAATTTGACTTGCGATTTTTATTTTCTGCGGCTTCGTGTCTGCTTGTTGGACGTGTGAGGTAGAAGTGAATAAAGCCGTTATCCGCGCCGTTGCTTTTTATTATTCTCGTAATATAAAAGCGACGTGTCGTCTGGTTGCGAAATTTTCTGATTTGAATATAGCTATAGGCGCCAATCTGGTCCCGGCGGACTAAAAAAACTGTCACGAGGAAGAGAGCCAAGCAATTCCAATAAAAACAATGCGTGTATTTATCCACGATTAAATCAGTCTATTTTTAACCTTCTCTCTCGGAGGATAAAAATCCGAGGAGATAAGCCCTCGCGAGAGAAAAAAGCCGCATCTGCATAATTGATTGAAAGCTGCACTATACAGCCATCATCAGTGACGTCAATCGGGAGGATCGTCTTCGAAATTTTAGGTGCACAAAGTGCAAGCATCGCGTGCGATCGCAAACTTTCCAAGGTCCCGTGATGCACAATTAATTTTCGGCTACTGCTGCAAAGAATCAACAATATGCCATGATGAGATCCTCGTAGGCCTTTGTTCGAGTTGACCGTGCGTGGATATATAAGCATAACTGTGTATAAGGAGGTACATAACGCGGAAGTGTGTGTCTGTTCAAAGTGCAGGTCAAATATTTTCGGATTAAATAGTGTGCTGCGCGCAGCTTTGTCCGGAGGCGTACAAGTACATAGTCACGTTCGCTAATTAACAAACTCGACGTATGTATCGTACAAAGAGTTTTTTTTTCTTTTAATTAAAGGATGCGTTTTACAGCGATCCCATAAACAAACAATCCGATGAATCCCACTTGACGTTTCCATTACCCACATAGCGCAGACACCTGTGCTTCACCGTAGCTCCTCCAATAAATATCCTCATCTCCGATCACACGTAACACAACAGCCGCTAGTACTTATAACACATGCGTCTTCATTATCGGTGTCAATCTCATACTATTTAGAGAAGAAAAAAAGGCAGCAGAAAAGAGAATGCTCGCCTGCAGCATCATCATCATCATCATCATCATCGCCTATAGTTGCAGCTCTTGGTCGTATTATACAATGGCCGCGCGTGTATAGTCTTAGTCCGTCACGGATGTTGCATTGGTTTACATTCGCGCGCGCGCGCGCCTTATCATCTGCAAACAATGATCTATGGAGATGAGGTTTTTCGTAATTATCGTCCTTATTTCGCTCTCCAAGTCTCTTCTGTATATACACATTGTTTGTTTATTTAGGTGGATTATGAGAGATGAGCGACCTGATTGAGCCGCGAGGTTGACACGATTTGGGTCTTGCCATCATTTTTCTTTCCCTCATCTTCGTGCAGTTTGAAAGTGCGCGCGCGTCGTCGGGTTTTCCAGTTTCGACCGCAGCAAAACCGCAATCCGGTGGAGACTACTTTTTCTACGCTGAGATTGTTTTTTTCTCTTCCATCGCTGCAGAGCTGATTGATATATCCGATATATTTGCATGGGAAGTCAGCCGTCGACTGCGTCACAGTATTATATATACGGATAACGATACGAGTCTGGGATAGAAAAATACGAGTTTATGCAAATGAGGCTAATCATCGAAATGATTGTTATTTAATTTATAACCAGCGAGAGAGATGCGGTTGCAGTCGACGATGAAAAATAGCTGTCCTGTATTTATATGTGAAGTCGCTTATTCCATTGTACGCGCATTTTTTTTCACTCGAATATACACAACTATATACATTGTAAGTGCGCCGTTTAACACGCGTCATGTGATCTTTTAGATCATCGCAAAGCTAATTGATTATAAAAATTCAAATCAATGGCTCGGCTCACCCGTTTCCATAATGATCTACGATAAGACACTATACACTATGCATTGACAATACTATATACATATAATATCGAAAGACAAAGCGACATTAATTTTTACCATCAGTATGCAAAATAAGCTTTTCCATCACTTTCTATAACTGTCCCAAATAATATAACGCGACGAGTGTCGAATATCACTCGTCGAGTTATTTAGAGCAGCCTTGAGCAACACGCACTTGTACGGTGCGCATCCTCTCGGTGTGTTCATGTCTCGACGAGAGATATTTTGCACGCGTCAGCACTGAAACTCGCTGCAGCGACACGACGATTATTAGCGCGATTAGCAATTCAAGCTTTATATATACACACACGCGAGAGTGTGTCGATGCACGTACAGCTGCTGCTGTGGCAGCGGATGGGATGAAAATAAAAGGAGAATGGCCGGCGGTAATTTACGGTTCCGTAATGGATCGTAGTCCCCGATCAGAAAACTATATATTTTCCAGGCTTTTTTTTCAACGATTATGTTCGACTTTGTTTGTATACTCGAACGTGTGTGATGTTTGTGTAAACTTGTTGCCTATTATGGACATTTTCAGGGATGAGTATTAGGAGAGCACTAATAGCGTCGAAAGTTATGGCTTCTCGATGCCCTAATATACTATGCCCTTGTGTATTGTATTGCATATATGCTTTAAAAAAAAGGTCGAAGAGTCTTCCAAGCTTTGTAAACTATTGAATTTTATAAATATTAATAAGTCGACAGCAAACAACTCCAAAGCTTGCAATATGCTTTACACACGAATCATTATTTCGCATAAATAAACAAACTTATTGAAGATTGAATGCTTTTTAAACATTTACAATAAATATTGCAATAATAGCAATAATGCAATTGGTTATTTAAATTTTGTATATTATTTTTGGTTAAATCAATAAATTAAAGGAAACCAAGTGCAGAACTTCATAGGCCCTTTTGACAAGAAGTTAATTACCAGCGTTGAGCCAATTATACATACGCTTGCTATCAAAACTTATAGCCAAAAACGATATATGTGTGTTCGTACTGGGCGCATCTCCCCTATATGAATTGATTTACGCAACTTTCTCGGAGGATTAATCCAGAGAGTTATGGTTTGTTTTTTCAGATCATTGGTTCAAGCCTACTACCTGCCTGAATTATATCTCTTGAAAAAATTAACGCTAATGCGTCAATAATAATAAAAATAAAAGATGATAATATGAATAGTATTATAAAGAGTTTTTAAAAATCGAAAGTTCAATATTGCACGAATCCAAAATTCATTTTTCATGCCGTCAACGACAGGATATATTGATTTTTTTTTTCGAGCATCAGCCGAGATCAAGAAACTCTGAATTAATTCTTATAATGCTTCGGATGATATCATCCTCGAGATTATTCATCCCATGTATTCAATATAAATTGATTTCCAATAACATGCATTAAAACTCGTTCGAAAATCCTAAAGAGATCACAGACGCGAGAAATTTCGAAAGGCGCACACACGAAGATTCCCAGGAGCGATCGCATGCAGCCGCCGCGAGTTTTCACGACTTGCAATCAAGTTCGCACTATTGTTTCCCCGAACAATGTTTATTGTTTATGAAGCTCAACGCCGAGAGCCACCCGCTGGGAGTACATCCGTTAAATGCACTTGTTCCGGATTTCCAAACGCTCTCGTGTTTCCGGACAAAGTCGTGCGGCTTTTAACAACGATTCTCATGTTTCTCGCTATTATAACGCGCTCATATACGTGCGATGGACGCACGACAATGTCACCGATAAACTTGACATGAAACTTTATTCTTTTATTTTCGTATATACGGAGCCGCGACGTCGGTGCATGGCTTATATAATAATTCGACTTGTGTATATATACGTGGATATATATTGAATGCAGAGTTAACTTGCGAATGTAGGTCATGCAAACTAATAACGAACTCACGAGTGCAGTAGCGTGTATTAAAGTTTTTTTTTCGCTGAAACGTATATACGTCTATATACACCGGAAGGTGTAAGGCGAACGATATTATATGTGAACATTATAATTGACGAAGGCAGACGAGGTCGTTATACGCATGAAGAAAATCAATGACCAAATTGGTCCCCATATTATTATTATATTATACTTTCACCGAAATTACAAACTAAGAAAGCAATCGCGCGAAAACATAACCCATGGCCATTAGGTTCGTTACACGCCTAATACAGATTTTAGTGTCACGCTAGATTTGAAAGTCCTCTGTCTCTCGGGCATCAGCGCGTATATATAAACTTACGTAAGCCGGTAGTATATAAGGTTCGACAAAAAATTTTCTTATTAATAGGGGACGCGCGCGCGCGCGCGGCTTCGCCGAAAAGACGATCATCGCCTTAATTTAACGAGGAGATGCATCGACGCGGCTTACGTGACGCGATTATATGGAGTTGACATAATGCTTCTTCTCTATGGCGAGCGTTGGTATAAGCGAATGAAAGTGTATAATTGCGAGGGATTTTACAAAGCCTCTATTAGCTAAGTGGAGAAGCTTTTTCAACGCCGCATTAAGATGACGGATTGTGGAATACGAGGAAGCAGCGAGACGGGATTTCATTTTATTCGAGAGATTCGTATCTTTGTTTTCATTTGAATACTGGGCCGCCGCGAATGTACATACAACATATGTGCGCCTATCTGTCATCGTGTAATAGTAGTACACACAGACTTTCGTTTTCGCGCGTAACAACGACACCTGGTTTTCATCCTATACGTTTTGTGCAATAGATCTTCGATTTAGTATAAAGCAAAGGTGAAATTGATCCTATAATATACTCGTTAAAAGAAAAGCGAACAATCGGTCTAACGGACTAATGACCCAGCAGCAGCGGCGATAGGAATTTCCGGACACAACATATAACACACAAAGGAGATTTGTGCAACGCACCTGTTTGTCCTGTCGCGGCGCGTGACCGTTGCAAAACTCGCGGAGGAAATTTCGAGTGCTATATACGAAATCTTCGCCTCCTCTATATATATATCTGGCTTTTCATCGTCTGCTGCGCTATAGCTATACGTGTGTATAAATAGAGCCGCCGTTTCCGTTTTTTCCTGCTGCAGCGATGGCTTTTGTTTTGCCGCGCGCTCAACATGTCCTAATAATGTGCGGCGCGCGTTGCTTGCAAAATAATTGTTTTCGGCGCGAGTTTCGTTCGAAAAAAATATATATAGATATATGTGGGAGAGTTTATGTAACTAATCTTTTCGATGCGTGGAATGTCGAGTAAAAATGGCAGTGTTTGTCGCAGTTATATTATGCTGCGCGGATGAATGATGATTAATTCTCACATCGAGTTTCGTATACTTAAAAACGAGCCGTTCATTTTATAGCCACCATAAATATTAGATAAGCATCTGAGAGTCACATAGAAACCAAATAAAACTCGATACGCACCATAATTCAAGTTTCGTATGGAAATTCGCGTCAATAGACTCGGCAGATATTAGAGAGGGTTATCACAAAAAAAAATCGGAGATCAGAAAGTTTTTAAAAATGCACGGTTGGATTTTTTCGAGTAGGTATAAAGACTGTCCTCGAATTTTTACCAGAAAAACGTAAAATTGGTGCTGTGTGAATCACGGAAATTTTTGATGGCCGAGATTTTAAATCGCGCGTTGGTAAAAAATTTGTTTACGAAAACGTTGTTATTGACGTGTGTGTTTTCCTAATGGAGTGACTCTCCTCTTAGGGCCTTACCCGATAATTATACATAGTGTTCTTGGAAACCTTATTCCTATAGTGGTGAAATGTGTAATTATATTTCTCAGAAGCATCCATTACTATTTAGAATAAGATGTAGCAGCGAGATTCCTTAGGAAATATAATTACACGTGGCTGAGCGCACTCTCGATCAGTAGAAAAAGCCGAGTACGACAAGACGAGCCGAAAGTTCAGCTGCAAAGAGGGTTCGGTCGGAGAAGCTACTTATATATCCAAAAATAATATTATTGGATATACCAGTTTCCAACGAAATCGAAAACCAGAACCTTATATATCGATTCAAAAATCTACGCGCCACGAGGTCGCGGACGATTCCAGGGCCGTTCACCGCCGACTCGTCGTCGTTATATTATATAGTACACACATAGACGACGATCGTCATTATCATCACGTGCCTCGCCTGATCTTCCACTTGTTGCATAATCCGACATAAAAATTCTCTCGCTGTGTGTATATTATACATACTCGTCTCTTCTGCGACTATACGTCGATCCTGTGAGTGTATACGTCGTGGTCGTTAGAAAAGGAGGCGGCGCGAAAAAAAGGCCGATTTCCTTAAGTATAATTGGCGAGCGATGTCGATGAACCCCGCGGGATATGGATGCTGCTGTATCGACGGTCGTAAATCGGTGCTGAAATGCTCGGCTGTGCGGATCAATGAATCTTTAATCGACCTTACGTTTCGACGATATAAATGGCTCTTTGATAACTTATGTATTTTGCAAGTTATAAATAGGTACGTATACGTGAACCTAAAAATTTTCTTCCAGAACATCTCCTATACTATCATACTATACGTACGACCAGAATCTCATTCACAGAAAACAAAAAGTCGAATGACTATATTATCATCAGTGATCGGTCCATTCCACGAAATCTCGAATTAATGATTTTCGTACGATCCATCCCATAACTAGTTTCCCAACCGATTCCCCTCGCGATGGAGCAGTTGACATTGACTCGGGGCACGCGCGCCTACACATAAAGCACCATGCAGCAGCAGCAGCAGCTCTTTTGCTTCTTGCGCCTATCTCATCCTCTGATAATCCGCGGCTCCGTGTGTCTCTAGTGAAAGTTAACGAGGGAAGCTCGTCGTCATCATCATCGCCACCGCGTGACTCCATCATCAAGGTTGCCACGGCGGCTGCGAACAAAAAGACGCCTTTCAGGTGTTGCTGTGATGTGTACTTATGGCGCCTTTCGAGAACAATCGTCTCTCGCGGTGTCACTGTCGCGGTGTCGGCTTTTCCTGATTATGATAGCTCTTCGTCGCCGCAATGATGAGATGCCACTGCGAGAACGACTCTATATCCTTGTAGGGATGTTGTTTTGGAGGGTTTTAAACTATACACACATCAGCCTTTTATCCGCGAGGCTGCACGAACATTCAGACGTGTAATCTTTATTTATTGTGTATATATTACACATCAGGTATGGAAGCGTGTGCGCGCAATAATTATTTTTATTTCATTAGCGAAGCGATGCGATGATTATCCGCGCGCGAATCTAAAAAAAAGCGTATGTGTAGTTTTCGAGGAATGAAAAATTGTCGTGCATTGGCTAAGACACAGCAGCGTTTCTGGCGTAATGTGAAAAACACACGCGTTTGCTGCATATTATGCTATATATATACACTGCGGCATTAAATTTCATTATCGAACAGGCGCATTCCTCTAGCCTTATAATGCTGCGAATATATATACAAAATAATTTATATTACAATTTATTTCTGCACGTTGTGGTGCTATCGTGCGACTCTCTCATATCTCGTGATTTTATGTACTTCAGTTTCTTATACTGCTTATTCAGCTTCTCGTTATAAACAACCGATTTTTTACGCAACAATAAATACTGTTTATCCGCTTCAATTATATCTCCAATCGCGTTATGAGTATGGGACAAAAACGCGTTAATATATATTTTATGGCTGATCGAGAAGAAAAATAAATACTTTGATGCATCAGAGTATCTCCGAGAGAGCAGTAATCAATTAAAATGCGGCTGCTTATAGTATATACACAACAAGATTGATGTCTCGCAATTTTCTTAAGTAAACATTATAAGCGCTGCGACATTCTGTACGAGAGCGTCGATAAATTGTAAATTCTTTTTTTTCTCTGAACCTTCGCGCATCGGAGGCAGTAAACGTGCCGTGATTTTTACGATTTCCTGGGCTGCTAAATGGCTGATGTGCGTTAGAGGCAATAAAACAATTAAACGCTTCGATTTGATATACGAATCGACGCGAGGTTTACTGCTTTCGATTATATTCGAAAGTATAAACTTTATGGTTTTTTGTAGTACTTTTACCGATCGCATGCAAACCAGAAGCATGCCAATTTTTTTCATTTTATAATGCATTATAATAAATTTCAATCAATTATGCATTCGAGACTCGTAAACTTGCACGGAACGAAAGAAATTACGAAAAGTGAAAACAACTCGTGAAAACAGTCCACCGTAGCTAGTCGTCTAAAAAAAAACTGACCAAACAATAGAAAAGAAAGCATTCCAAAAACACACGCATTCACCGGCGTATGTGAAATGGAAAATTCTTTCGACAAATTACTGGCGTTGCGGCATCGTCTTTTAACTCGCGTCGCACACATGCCATTTTGAATCACTGGACTAATCGTTCTCCACTGTATATATGTATATACCATATGAGCATCTCAATTACGCGCTCGATCGGTCATTTCCCTCTGGCGAGTATAATTAAAGCATACCGCGGCTGACTTACTGCGGGCTAATTACTCAATGAGTGCATTAACGCGTTGCAAAGAGTTTTTTTTTTCGAGTGTTTGACTCGATCGACTGTTTGTATGCACTTTGGTGTGTTTATTAGGGCATTCGCGTAGTGTAGATGCTGGGCTTCCGGGAAACAGCTGGTTCTCGGGTCCGTTTGCTTCTGTAAGAACTCATAAAATTTGTTCTTGCAAAAGCTCCTGTGACCCGATAAAGTTTTTTTAAGCAGCGACCTATGCTTATAGGATTTCCGTAGGTGCGGGTAGGTTTATTCCAAAAAGCAGGACATCAAGGTCATCCGGAAAGCTCTACAATGTAGCCGTCGTTCCCGGACGTCTCGTATAGAAGGGCACAGATTTTCGTGATAAATTGTACCAACTCGTCACCGAAATGGGGTTGCGAGGACAAAAATGACACGGATACGTCTAATGAAGCCACTGTTTGTACTGCGTAGAGACTTGTGTATATGAATATTGAAAATGAGTTTTTCGTCGTATAGGAATACTGCATCAGCGGCGAGGATCATCCGTGTCCGTACATACATTATAGAGACTCCGGTGTGCTCGAGATGGTGTGTCGGGCCCCCGTCATGTGATGGCCTGGTGGGATGGGACCGAGTGGGGGCCTCATGGTGGGGACCACTTCTATATAAGTATCGGAGAAGGTGCTCGTCTCTCCATAAGCTAACAGTTTCTTTTAAGCGAGTCATCCGAAGTCCTCGATTGTCTCGTGAGCATGAAGGTGAGTCTGCGTTCTTACGTCTGTTTGTCGAGACGGTGGCTTCTTCTACCTCTTCTACTTTCTGCATACTACCACTACTACTTCTACCCTCTACTACTACCACTACTGCGTTTTACGAAAAAAAAAAAAAAAATCACACTGTGTGCAATGGTATCTCTGGAAGAATATACAAGTGATCATATGTCAATGAACTTTGTGCGTCGAGATGAGAGAGGATCATGATGTGCGGCACTCGGAGTTTCGCGCCTTGATTATTTATCGAGATATGCATAATACACGTATATGAAGAAATTCTTCGGTTTACCGAGAGAAAGAGAGTGTAAAGATTAGCATACACACATATACGCGTTCCGCTGTATATATACATTGTGATTCGCGCGCGCGCGCGCGGCAGAAAACCTTGAGTGGATTATCTTTTTCATCGCGCCGTTACAACTCTTTTTTTTTTCTTTTTCAACAACGCGTTATTATACGAAGAGCAATAAAGTTTTTGTGTGATGTTAACGTCTGCAGCTTTGATGCAGCGTCGTAAAAGATAATTCGATTCTTATCCCAGGGAGCCATCTCAGAAATACCTTTTCATTTCGCGAATGTCTCATTGTATAATATATAGATATAAAATCGAAATCGACTTTTGCCCACATACACACTCCCACATCTGTCGACCCAGATTCGCGCGTTATTTTTCAAATCAGCCTCGACACTTTTTTTTTCTCGCGCTCTGATGCATCATGCAGGATGCGCATCTAATCAGAGACAATAATAATAACGGAGTTGGCTCTTTATCTTGATTCTCCCGCAGATGATGCTGGTGCCACTGCTCATAGTGGCTTTGGCGGCGGTCGCAAGCGCCGAGGTCAGCCAGGCGCGACCCCACAGCAACCGGCCCGGAAGATTCCTCTCCCTGCCAGTGCCACAGAAATGCGCCAACAGTGAGTTTTTTCTTTTGTCAAGTCTGCTACTCTAGATTTATCTATTTTTTTTTAATTTTACTTTTTGAGTGTCATTGGGAGCGTAACTAAGTAAAATGATAAATATATACTTCGGTTCGAAAGCGGCCAATTTACTGCGAGAGTTTCTAAAATTAAGCGCGTCGAATTTAAATGTTATAAGCCCGTTATTAATACACACAAGCGCAAGAAAAAAGAATCCCCGCGAGAAAACATAATCCCCTGCTACTTTTCATAATCCACGCTCACTCTCATTCAGCCTCTGAAAATTCCCTTGTACGTTCGTAGCCATAAATTATTCCGCTACACACAGGCTCTCGATTCTTATACGCCTTGGTTGGCGATGCTGAATAAAGATAATTGGCTTGTACTTTACGATTCGCTTATAAATTAATCGCTGCGCGCGCGAACAATCGAAGCCGACTAATTGAATGACCTTATTTTACAAGACAAAACGACGAGCGCGTATTATAGTGTGTGCTTATATTGCACCGCGGGTAATGATAATTCATTGTGTCATAATGGCAGCTGACGCGTTGTATTGTATGCCGTATAGGATGAGGTTTATACTGAACTGGTTTGCGAGGATGATCTTATTTTTCTGGGAACGGGTGTATAACAACGGATACTACTTACAACTATTGTGAATTCGAAAAAATTTAAAAAGAAACGCACGCGCGTTAAGAAACACCTCCTCTCTCGAGGAGCGGACAAAAGTTCATCGCGCTCATAAAGATCGATCCTCTCTATCCCCGGTATATCTTGTACACATACACACACACACACAGCTCTTCTCTCTCAGCAAAATGCAAGCGTCTCTCGAGCTATTATCCACACCAGAGCTGCGTCTCTTGCACAACTGGCTTCGTGATGTTCGCTTCTGCAGAGACGCCGGCCAAAACTTTCATCCTGGTCCTCTCGTGCGATTCGCCGTGTACCTATATAATACACGAGCTGCACTTTCTCGTTGCTCTTCTCGTCGTCGCGCGAAAGATCAAACACGACGCGACACACGACGGAATATTTATGAACAGGTCGCCGGATTTCTCTTCCGCAAACAAACGCCCTTTTTTTCTTCTTCAATTTTACGACGGCACTGCGTTTGCCGTGTGTTAACAAGTTGGAAAATAAGAAGAAATTATAAGGCGATAGATATATAATATCTACACTGTAGTAGGTGTGGAATTGATACACAGAGGCTGCTGACGTTGGTTAATCTCAGACTTCCGTGCTGATGTAGAAAGCAAAAGTGCTAATGACGGGGTTATTAGACACTCCGCACGTCTAATGCGAGCGATGAAAGTGAAAAGTCAAACCATATACGACGCGAAGCTGGCTCTTGTATTATATATAGGTACACTCTTCATATTGGATTTGCTTAATTCGAACGCTTCCGCGCTATTTTCCACATAGACTTTGGGAATCGATTGAGTCAGTGCCGCGCGGGCGCGTTTTTAATCGAATCGTCGAATGTAATAATTACATAATGAATGAAGTGAAAAAGGAGACGAAAGCGTGTATTAGGTCGATCATTTCATTCGAGTGTACATACTGCGACGCGGGATAATTGCAGGGTTAACGAAAATCGTGTTTACAGTTGCTGTACTTTCTAATTTCGGTGTATTATAGAATTTGTTTCTTTAGGAGGAGAAAAACGAGGATAATATTCCTTCAATGTATTGACAAAAGTCTACTGTTTGGCTTTTATTTATAGGAATGATGAGTATTTCTTAGATTTCACATTCTTGCCTTTCGCCTTAGCAACTAGTTTTTTTTATATTATTCTTAGTCATGCGACAGTCTACGCAAAAAAAAAAAACAGGGAAGTGAAAAATACGGTGGCTCGTGATTCACCGTTGCGAAAAAATGCGCCCGAACACGCAGTGTAAATAAACGACAATTTGAGCGTCTCGATGAATCGATATAGAGACAGTGTAATTGTAGGCTATACTTCTGATTTCAAGGGCTCCATTTTCGCTGGCCTACATATCTCACAATAATAGTCGGGTCAACGAACCAATTCGAAATTGGGTTCACGATTTTTATCGAAACAAAACTTTCGCACTTTGACGACACGCAACCTACGCGTGACACTTTTATATACACTCTTTACATATATACTACGCAAAGGCCAACGACATTAAAACCCCTTCATTTGTTGAACATCTGCCAGTCACAATAACAACATCGATCTCTTCGTTTCGATTACAAACTGCTGCGCACCAGGAAACCTCGGCAAATTTCTTCTCTTCAATTATATGCTGCCCTCTGAGATGCATGTGCAGAATACAAATGGCCCTTTCTAAAACCGCCGCACGTCTGGAGAATATAAAAATCGCGATTGTGCAGTCGTATACGTCGTCTCTATTTTGATTTCCTTTCACTCAACGCTCGGAATCCTAAACTATACACTGCACATAAAAAAAAAAAACTTTCCCAAAACGCACAAAGTAAAACAATCGATCGCAACAAACAGCTGACGCACTTTCTTCGTATAAACGCAGCTTGTGCAAGTGTATATACACCATTCCATCATGCATCAGACAGCGAGGTTCGGAGCAATTGAAAAAGTGATGGCGTGAGAGGCCCCCCGAAGCGTGGGAGTCATCTCTTGCACGTGGCTAATGATCCCGTAAGCTGTTATGTTATGTGTTATATATGCGCGGCTCGCGGCGCTGAGAGAAGATACCGACGACGACGACCCTCGAGGATATATACGTCCATGTAACGAGGGCCTTATGTAACCTACCGGTGTCTCGTGACTCTATAGGTATACATAATACCCAAGGGATTATGCACACACGCGTGTCTTTTGACACCTCTATACAGTCAGGCATCGCAGAGATAGACGAAAACGGTGTAGACTTTTTTTATCGTTATTATTATTACACTGCGCAGCTTCACGTATTTATATACGTTTCCACGTTATTTGACGTGGGAAGAGTTCGTGAGCCCGATCTCGTGGGATTGATTGAGGGGTTCGTGTATATATGCCGCCGAGAGTTATTTACGAGCGAGGATAGAATTTAAATTTCTTTCCTGAATTCTCTACTCTCTCGTGCGAAATTCAATTTCTTTCATTTGCATTCAATAAATTCATATCTGTATACATATATACTCTACCGCGCGGTGCATAATTTCAAGTTTCCTGCTTGTGTATATACGAGAAAAGAAGCTGCAAAAAATCGGCATAAATTACGATCCTCTCAGCGGTTGACAAGAATATACATACTTTCACACGTCGATTGCTCAACGAGAAGCCTACACGTGCAAACAGCCGATTTTTCTCAAAAACAGTGCATCTCCTTGAAAATACCCAAAAAAAAAGAAACCAACTTGATACAGCGATACGGAAAAAAAGTCCATACCAAAGAGCATTAAATTTAGCGACTACACTGATGCAACGACACGTGTCCCGACGAAATTTCGCAACTCTCTCGGCGCGGCTACAATCGATAAGCGAATTCGCGCGAAAAAGAGGCGCCTCTCTCGCGTATGTGTGTGTCGCTTGCGAAATTAAAGGTGCAAACGGCCTCTCGCGCTAGTGAACGTCTAATAAGGAGACTCTTGTGAGAATTAGTGTGGAGGTCCCGTTTGCTTATATAGCTTTGTTGCGAAAATTTACGCGGATTTTCTGGCTGGATGGATAACGTTATCTTCGAACGCCGATCGGTTTTTCTTTTTTTTCGAAATTTTCTTCAACGCCAAGCCATCAATATAAGAGAAAAGCGAAAAGCTTTGTTCTCGAAAATGGTACTTAGGCGCTCGCGAACTCTCGTAAAATCGAAAACAGACAATGACCGTTCGGAGAAATGTCAGCGAAATTGAAATTGCAGTCTGGAACCGCACAACTGTGTCACCCACTTTCACAGTAAAGTTATATACACAGCTCTTGAACTTCGTCGTTAATAATTTCCAACTCAGCGCGCGCTCTCTTCCAATCGCATTTTACTACTGGTTCAAAGTTACGCTCAACTAGATCGAAAATACGGTAATTTGTAGGTGCACACGTATACACACAAGCGTTTAACGCCGGGAAAAATACCTGCGAGATGACGAAAGCCCTTTTATGTAAGCGAAGAGGGATGTGATTACGCGCAATTAATCGAAGCGCGCGCGGCGGGTATATACACGCGTAATTGCTGCTGCCGCGGCAACGAATTAATCATACTTACTTAGGCGTTAATCGCACAAGTCCAGAAAGGCTTCTGCGTTACTTTTATTCTCTCGCGGAATATCTCGTTATCGCATAATTGATTTCTAGGTTAATTGCGCAACCGATGGAGAGAAAAGAGCTGTGTGTGTGTATAGGTCAATCGCGTTGTATATGTGCTGGGCTTTGAATTATTTAGCTGTTTTTCGTCGTGTCTTTATTGAATTATTATTTATTTATCGTGTTTTTATCGAATTACGCAAACTTTTCCAGCCGCTATTGTAAGAATTTATAAAGGCGCCAGTCGTCGGCGCCAGTAGGTTAAACCCGAGGGTATATGCGCTACTGCAGCAATGCCGTTTTCACGGTCCCGGCGCCTCGATATAAAAACACAAGGCTTTTATCGAGACTCGCGATCTAAAAGAAATCGACGCGCCCCTTTGTTTACCGCTCGAATTTGCATGCGCCGCGTCTTTCTCCTCGCTTTCTACCGCTCATCTCGTCGGACACCTGCAGCAGCAGCAGCAGCTTTCGCTCGTTGTTGTTCGTTATCGGCCCACTTTTCGACCGGTATATTATAGCCGAAATTCAATGGAAAGTCGAGATGGGCAGTTTAATGGAGCAGTTTTCGATGATACGATTTCATGTTACTCCTTGATTACAAATTGAAAAAAAAGTTATGTCACCTTACGATTCGAATTCCGGTATATAAGACACACTCGCGTGTATACGTTTCATCACAAGACAAGATGTTCTCTTGCGTGTGTGCGCGCGCCTTGCAACAAGTATAAAAAACCTTTTCGATACGTTTCGTATATATGTACAGGTATACTTTTCTTCGTTGCCACATCTTCATAAAAATATAAATTATACCCGTTATGTCCTCTCCCGCGTTTGGCTTTTTTGGGCAATTACGACGACGAACGATTGTGAAACTGCCAATTAGCTCACTACGACGTAATGAAGTTACGGCCAATTACCGATTTTTCATGCCTGTTTATCCGATTATTTTTTTCCGACGACTCCGTTTTCTCACACTCGACTCCGCTCTCGAAACTTTTCCAGCATAGAAGTAGGTATATATAATATTGGTGTAGGACACCGTTAATAAAGCATAATTATATCGAACCGAGTGTATATACGTGCCGAAACTTTCTCGTACGGACGTATAACAACGTTTACTTGTTCTCCGTCAAAGAAACGTATCGTTTGCTCAAGTACACGATAGGCAGTGAAGCCTTATATTCCTATATATATTTATATCGCGCAAACGTATTATAACGACGCGTCATTATGGCCGTATTGTAGGAGACATTGGTCAACATAATATGGTTCTCCGGCGTAAACACGCTAACGATATGCAACAAATGCTATAGCGACTACTACGATAAAAGACGTAAAAGCTGAATGACGTGAAGAGATCCGTATATATAGTAGTGTGTCTTTCAGTCTTTGAGGTAAATAATATCCTGCTCGTAATTCGACACACGTGTGCTTGAATGAGTCTGGCTTCGATCGAATTTTTCATCAACTTGCACAACTTGTTTACCGAGACGAATATTTCTAGTAAACAACTCCTCACCTCGACGGGTAAATAACCAAAAGTTGAATCTCAGTAAAACCTCATCCTAGACATCTGATTTGATGGTACTAAATAATAAATCGTTATAACGAAAAAATATGGTCTTATATAATAGGGGACTTATCGTTAAAATCGACAAATACTTCAGAACGAAATCACGAATCATACGTACAATTATCAAAAAAAGTATATTCGGTCTTCTAATATAGGGTCATAACTATTGTTATTCGACGAAAAACTACAAAATAACATTATTCCTCATTTTAAGTCGGGAAACTCGATAACCGCATAAAGGTCGACGCGACATAAAGTTTCCCGACAGCATTAATAGCTATATATGTACCTATATATCGTTTTAAAGCTCGACAGCAACAGCGGCAACAGTAGAAAGAGAGAGAACGCGAGTCGCGCGTCAATTATTTAAACGCCACTTGCGCGCGCTGTCGATGTCCTCCTTCTCCCAAGGATCGGTAAATCGTTATGTTGCGAAACATGCATACGTATCGGCGAGCATATATATGAGTGTATAAGAGTCGCTTGACCTGTGAACTATTAGCGGCGTTCGTTACACCTATGGAAAATTGTGGAGGGAGAGATGAATGCCGCGAGATAAACGCACTTATATATCGATAGGTGTGCTGGCGATGGCTAATTATTTCATTTCTTTCCGCGGTTATCTCCTACTATGACTAGGAAGGTTTTCTTATGAATGCAGGAGAGATGCCAATACATCTAGAAACCACTCGAGCGATAAAAAATATGACAAATTGATTAACTAACGATTAAATCTGAAATTTCAGGGCCCAAGGCCTTCCAATTCAAGGGCCACAACTACTTCTACAGCGACCACGTACCGGCTCATGCAAACCAGAAGGTTGACTGGCTCGACGCCAGGAACATCTGCCGAGAGTACTGCATGGACCTCGTCTCTATGGAGACACAGGAGGAGAACAACATGATCTTCAGGCTCATCCAGCAAAGTGAGTATACATATTTTGAATCTTGAGAAACTAGTGGTTCTATCCGTGCGATACGGCTCTAAATATGACAATTAAAAATAGACAATAACAAAATTTCACTCGCGGTCGGAATAAAGTGCGCAGCGCGCAAAAAAGAGAAACAAGGCCGCGGGTAAACCGCAAGGAATGTCCAGAATTAGCTGAATTTTTTCTCCCGAGTTACAAAACGGATAACTATTTGATGATGCCTCATTCACGGTTCCCGTTTGGAGACATTGCGAAACTGCTTCGATTATTCAGAATTTGAAGAAAGAAGAAAAAAATTAAATTATCGGATTAGCATCTGAAATTTCCACAAAACGCAGGCAAAAAAATCATCCTCTCACTTCGGCGATATATTCCGCAAGCATTTAGCTCGAGGCATCGCTTACGTGCGCGATCCTCGTCATTAATCCTCTCTTTCTCTCGGGCCCTAAAGTGTCTTTCTCTCCTCTCGGCGACGACGTGACAAACGACTCGTCACAGCACAACATTTTATTATTGTGCTCTTTGGTAATTTATGCGCCTCGGACGAGAGTGACACAATGGCCTTAGAAAGCGCCGCCGCCGCGAGGCGATGCCGGTAGCGAATCCGATATTTTATTTCTGCGAGACGCGCGAACGGACTTTCTTATCTTAAATATATTATGTATAGGTATATGCTTTTTGTCAACAATTTAAGAATATTCTCTCGGATTTCGCAACTACATATAATACAGATGCGCGTCTAATGTTCAATCATAATAACCTTCGTAGGAAGGTCTCATTATAATACGTGTGAACGCCTCTCGTTGTAATTTCGGCTGTGGTGTGATTAATCGCGTTGATTCTTATAACACGATATATCCCGCATATTCAGCCTTGTGCAACGCGCGACTTAACTTTCGCAACGCAGCGATTTTGCTCGGCTCTCGTGAAATTTCTCACACATAATCGATTCCGATGTTTAACGACGGAGTCTGTTAGAATTATGCCTTTTTTTTCTTCTCATCCAACGACGGGGTATATCTAATTGATTATCGAACGCTCGGCTGGATGTATATACAAGGTGTAATTATAGGCGCATCGCGAGTATAATAACGTAACGCCTGGGTTTATGATTCTGAGAGTCTGTAATTTTGAAAGTTTATCTTAATGGCGGAATATTTGTTGCGTATAAAATCGAGTTGGATTTTTTAAAGACAAAAATTGATTCGTCACCGAGTTCGAGAAGAAAAAAACAATCAGTGTCTCTCCCGACAATTTCGCCAAGGTGAAACCGATTTCGCGTCCGGGACAATTTGAATCGCTGCGGCTTTCGCGGCTGCAGAAGCTCCCCGTCGTTATTGCGCAATGGGAAAAACTCGCTTCTATGCTCTCCGCGTGGTGCAGTGAAAGATTTTCCTCGAGGCGTCACTTTTGTTTTCGCGACGCTCGCTCGTCGAGTCCTTTCCTATTTGCACTTTTATGGGGATGTCCTCCTTTTGCAGATTCGATATCTCCATTCACGGGAAGATTAATCGTCCTGTGTACTTTGGATTTTTTTCTCTCTCTCTATAAGTATACTTGAACCGATGCCTCGGGACACGTTGAGAGAGATAAGCGGCGCATGAATTTATGAGAAATTAGCAGAATTTTTATGGCCGACGAGCAAGTGCGGTAGTTGTTTGCATGTAAATAAGTAATATATATTCGTAATTGCTTAATAGCCAGGCATATATCTGCGAGTGTTTAGCAATGAAGCGACTCGAATGCGCACAAAGATTATTGTATTAACGAACGCTAATTAAATTTCAGACGACGTGCCCTACATCTGGACGTCGGGACGCCTCTGCGACTTCAAGGGCTGCGAGAACCGTCGCGACCTCGAGCCCAAGTCGATCTACGGCTGGTTCTGGTCAGCCAACCGCGAAAAGCTCGCCCCGACGAACAATGTCCCCGCTGGCTGGGGCTTCAACCCCTGGTCTCAGACCGGACACAAGAAGACACGTCAGCCCGACAACGCAGAGTTCGACATCAACGGCACCACCGAGTCCTGCCTCTCGGTCCTCAACAACGTCTACAACGACGGCATCGCTTGGCACGACGTCGCCTGCTACCACGAGAAGCCCTTCGTTTGCGAGGACAGCGACGAGCTTTTGAACTACGTCGCCAGCACCAACCGCGGAATCCGCCTCTAAGCTCCTACGGCGACGTTGTTCTTAAGCGGCGGCCGAACGTTGCCTACTCGATGGAAGACCGACTGCTGATGATGGACGTGACGATTACGACGAATGAGGAGGCAATGTGTCGTCGCTCGCTACTAGCTTCCCTACTGCGACTTTCCGAGAGCACGACTTTACTGATGCTGCTATTGTGGATCGCTGACGCTGGAAACGTTTATCTTTCTTGTCCAGAGTAATAGACGACGTAGAGTGTAAAACTTCTATTTATATGTGATTGCCTTTATTGATGTTTATATATATTTTTTAATAAAAAGTCTGTAAATAAATTGGATGGCGTGTTAGTTTTTTATGTATTTCTTTTCGGCATATAGAACTGCAAAAATTTACTTTTAAGTGTCACAGGATAAATTCAGGATTCTTCAGAAAAAGAGCAACGAGCAACTGCGATAAACGAAATGGGCAGTATCGTTATCATATCTACAGCTCGCCCCATCAGCTTTGGAGACGGTATTACTTTTCTTAATGTAAAATTAGTAATTATTTGAGTCGAGTTTGAGGAAAATTTAGCAGATTTTCTGAATACCTGTCAATTGATCTCTGTACATTTGCGAATAAATCGCACCTTAGGCGAAAATTCCCGAGTCTGTTTTTCTCCCACCATTTGATTCTTTCTCCTAAAGTTTTCAATGAAGTGTCGAGGATTTCAATAGACTTGTTGAATTTTTCATAAAAAACTCTTTTATCTAAAAAGATTTATAAATACATTTCACAATCAAAACATTAAAAAGTTAAACAACTTACAATCCCATGCTAAACAATCTGTAAAAAACTTCTTTTTTTTAAATTACATACAATGTGCCGCTTAAAGACAGACTCTAATTTATGTTGTCATCTTCATTGTCATTGTCATTGTACTGTTCGTTAAAAACCTCGTTGGCATTTTCAATCTCTTTATCGATTTCTTTCTCGAGTTCGTCATCGATATCGTTCTCGTTATCACTAGCACTCAGTATGGGCCCGTCCAGGTCGTCTTCCCAGTCATCCTCGTCCGACTGCATCATGTCATCCTCTTCAAGGATCGACATTGCTGGGGGTTGCCTTTCCTCAGGCTTGTCCGACTTTTCCTTTTTCTTTTTATCGTAACGCTTGCGCACCTTCCGACTGGGTCCCTCGATTTTCCTCTTACGCGGTAATTTCGTCGGATCTATTGGAACAATGATTTTAGTGAACGAAGAACTCTCGTGATTCAAGTATTAAGTTTACTCACGGTTTTCCGGTATGTTCATCAACTTTCGAAGTTCTACTCGTACTTGTTTGTTGATGATTTCTCTGCACATGTCGTCAAAACCGCCAGGCAGCCAACCGAGTTTTTCGTGACACGGTGTTCCAGGTGGAGGACCCGCGCACTTCCTCAACATGTCTTGAATTTCCGGTACGTGCACATCGCAGTACTGTTCACAGAAATGCAAATATCAATTTTCTATTAGACATTTTCACTGAAAATATTTGTTTGTTTATCAAATACCTGATAAAACATCTGCCTAGACGGTGGAATAGTACCCGGTTTATAGATATAAACGTTCTCATCAATCTCTTTAATTTTCTTCTGACCTTGCAGCTCGCTCGTATTCGGCATTAAAACGATCTCCTTGGCCTTTGAGCTGGGAGTATTTTTATAAGGTAAAGTGTACTCTGAGTAATTCCTTTTACAAGTGATGCTAGAGTGCAAACCATCTGAGAAAATGAGAAGCTTTTAGTTTCAAAGTGAGTAATTAGACTTTAAGTTTTACAAGAACGCCACTCACGCATAGCTTTCAATCTGTAATCCAGAGTCTGATATATTCTAGCCTCTGGGTCCTTCCTTGGGTCGTAACCTAGTCTCACCCAAGTGATACGCCAAGGTCCGGTCATAAAATAGTAAGCCACGGATGGCAACAAAATCTTCAGATGCTCGTTAGAAAATTTCGTGACGTACATCAGCGCAGTTTTAGACCAAATTGGCCGATCCGCGAAAACCTTGCGCATCTTCTCCACGTGAGTCGATCCTAAGAACTTGACCTTCAGCGCAGTCTCGATTCCCTTCGGCGGATTCTTGGGAACAGTCGGAGTGCTGAAGCTGATGAAATTCGAGAAACCGGCCCTACGCTTTCTCGTTTTTCCTATGACGTAGTGTGCGTTATCGTTCGAGATTTCGGTCTTGGGGGCGTATTGTTGCACGCTGTCCATTCGGCTAAATGCGGCTGGGGGTAAAAAGTAAGGCACATCCTTCTTCATCCAACTGTAGGAAGGAAGACCTACTGGGTAGATCGAGTCGTAGATACACTCGTCCTTGGTGGGATCATCCTTGCTCTTTGTGATTGGCAAATATTGGAAGTCACATAGGTCTGAAAATGTTCAATGCAATCAGATTAGTGTGCGTTATTTTTTTGGATTGAGTATCGTAGTCAACATACTTGTAAACCTAAACTCAGTATCTATTCTTCCTAATACTTTTAACTTTGGTAACTTGTAATCCTTATCTTCTGCCAAGTTTTCATATTTGTTGCGATCAAAAGTTGGCGATTTGTTTTTGTCATCAATGTCATTATGATTGCTCATAGGCTCTTCCGGGTTCTCCTGCTTGACAGAAACATTCGTAATCTTTTCTCTCAAATTTTTCACAATCTCCTCTTCTGGGCCATTTGTACTTTTATCATCTTTGTCACATTGACTAGAATCATTTCCATTT
The DNA here is from genome assembly GCA_900474305.1 of Cecidostiba fungosa. Classification (NCBI taxonomy): domain Eukaryota; kingdom Metazoa; phylum Arthropoda; class Insecta; order Hymenoptera; family Pteromalidae; genus Cecidostiba; species Cecidostiba fungosa. Next base: position 95,631 of record UCOJ01000275.1, on the reverse strand, counting down.
GCAACATTGGCATTTATCTCTTTTTCTAACTTATTATTTACTTGTGATTTTTCTAAATTTTCTCTTCTAGATTTCTTAATCCTAATCCTCAACAAAAATCCTGCTGTCTGGTGCCTATCGCCACATGCAGGCTTGCAGTAACCATCGTCGGGTCTAAATCTCAGCTCCATTCTCCTGTTGCTGGCATCAACCGTCTACAATATAAAGCAAACTATAATAAGCAGTGTTTAAACGACAGATTAGTATTCTATGCTAATGATGTACCTCTGAGATTTCAGTTATGCCACCCAGTGTCTCTACTGCCTTGTCCGGATTGATCACATTACCAGGATACCTGACGCATACCAGCTTTTTGTTAAACTTGTGACCCCCAGGGAGAACCGCTCCAATGAAATCATTACTGACTTTGCCTGGCGAGCCACCTTCAGACCTCTCCTCATCCTCGCTCTGCATAAGATTCATAAAACTTGTACTCGAAATAATTAAAGATAGAGATTTAGCAAACAAATGAGATATTTACATTTTTATTATCGTCGTTTATGATATCATTAAAGGACTCGTCGCTCTCGAGATCATCCTGATAATCGTCGACGTTAAAATCCTCGTCTTTCTCGCCATAACTCTCCTTGTCACTTTGATCACTGATGTCACTCATCACAAATCATCGTCAAATGCCGACTTCCCGTGAATGAATCGCCGACAAACTTAAAAAGTGCGAAAAGAACGAATTATTCTCCATTCGATCGCGAGTAGCGAGTTGGAGAAGACCGACTTTTTTGAGGTTAAGTCACGCTGTCGTGTTGTTGCGGCGCTACAAGTAAACAGTTGCGTTCGGGTTGCCGGCGGTATCCTACAGGGGGCATCAGTTATTTGAAAATCTTAGAAATTGAGATCTCGGAAATCCAGCAGATAAAATGCGTTTTACACTCAGACAAAAATAATAATTCCTTAGAGAAGTAAAAAAAAAAAAAAATAAAAAGATCTTCATTTATCTCCACAAAACAAACACTTTCCACACAAAGATACTATTTTTCTTATTACTAAGTGTCGGATTACAGCGAAAAGAAAGAAAAGCAACAAAGAACTACAAGATAATCCCGGCGGATTAGCGGAACAAGTCCACCAGCACTTAGGCAAACACGCATCACTGCATCAGAGATAAGCATTATACTTATAGACACACAAAGTATGCGTCTGACCAAACACATCCGCTGTCCAACACCTACATCAAATCGGATCAAGACGTCAATATTCTTATCGATCTCGGAACAAAGCAGTGGCCAATTCCCTTATAATCAAATTCGCCAAAGTTTAATTCCGTGAATGGAGAATATCGTGTTACAAAAACGCCGGCGGCGGCTAGTTTATACAGTAGCAGGTGCTAGTATAATATTAGGTCTTTCCATTTCATATACGCAGTAGAAAGCAAAAGGAGCTTAAGTAAGTAAGTGAGTATAGTTAAGTGACGACGGCGACGCGGCAGCACATAGTCTCTCGAGTGAATCGGGGATAGAGGAGCGAGAAAGAGAAACAGGAGAAGAGCAGCCGCCGAGAGTGGTATACCGGCGAGAGCACGATAAACACACATACATCGCACTCGGACGCGCTGCGCTGGCCTGTGAGCAGCTCGCGCGACTGTCCTCGAAGGTTGACTTTGGTTTGTTGTTGTTGTTGTGGTGGCTCAGTGGTGAATTGTGTAGTGAACACGTGCGAGCATCGAATTATAAAATAACGGGACGCCTCGTTTGCTGCGCAATAATAAACAGCGCAATTGTCAGTCATCATCAGGGAAGATCGATAGAATAGGAACGTCGGTGTGAATCAGTGCGCGGCAAGATTCGCGAGGAGAGATTACGGGACAGAGTAGAGTAGTAGGCCCTCGGGGCTTCGGAGCTTTTAATGGAAGCTTCGGTGCCCAACTGCTGTGGGACGAGGCGCTTACTTGAGTTTACTGCTACAACGTGCAGCCTCGCAACGACGCCGGCACTTTTCCCGCCCTTTGGAACATGACGACGGAGAGCAAGACTACTAACACCGGCTTGACTTCTTCGCCCGGATGTCGCATCTGCTATGAAGGTATATTATGATCGTGAGATTGAAATAACGCGTGTCTAGTTTTGCTGTAAAGGAAAAATTTGTAATTTACGTGTGTGTTGACATCAAAGAGCCGAAGCGAAACCTCGGAAAGTAGCTAATTTTCGCAAGATCAGTTGCTATTATATGGCTTGTATACGTGTACGTGCAGCATTGCGGTTGCACCTCACTTTTAGTAATTCGAGATAATGCGCGTATAATCGTATGCAATAATTGACTATAGTTACTGCCTTTTACGCACACCCGAGTACTCATTACCGCTGCGAAATTTATCTGTGCGAAGAAATCTCGACGATGCGTTCTTTTTTCTTGTATCTATTTCTTCTTTTCTTTATTGCGCACTAATTGCGGCTCTTACGACTGACAAAATTAATTTTATGATGATTGCTTTCTGGAAAATGTCTTACGGTGTATTTTCAGCTAGCTATTGGGACGCTGGAAATTTCCACTGGGCGAATATATTAATTGAATTAGTGATGGTGCACGAGAGATTCGACTTTTCGGAGATAGTATTTATAATAAACTCGGTGATTCAGAGTGGCCGAGGAAAGCATACTTACTTTATCTCTGACAAATCGTTATAATTAAAACGCTCCAGTGGTTTCTACAGTTAAGTATACTAATTAGTATTAGGGTAGAAAAATGTTAATTTTCGTTTTAATTGAAAATTGCAATAGAAATTTCACTCCTTTTTGAAAGTGATACTGATCCGATTGATAAGATAAACAAATTTCAATATATCGATAAGATCGCTCAAGCTATCGATCCTTATCTACATTATTCGAATATGTATACAGTACGGCTTTTATTATTTCAGCGCAATTTTTTCGCCTATGATTTTCAACATTCCGCATCAACCTGGTCAGTTTTTACAAACAAAACGCGCTCTTTCCCGCACGCGACGGGTAGAAGATACGAATTGTGTAACATCAGTAATATAGAGCTCTCATGTATACTGATAATGACACGTCTTAACGCTCCAGTTCGCGCTGATGGCCGATACATTCTCTTTAATTGCTTGTTTAATTAAAAAAATTGACAAGCCGCATCGACGCGCCGCCGCACATTGTATACTATACTTATGCTTATAACCCTTTGTCATTATAAATATAGCGCTCGATTATAATCGAGCCGAGAACAAATGAGAGACCTTCGTGCACGTCGAGCGATGTTTTGAGAAATCATGAATTTATACGTGACCCAACGGCCCAATCGACTCCTCTATACTGTGGAATGAGCTGATGCATTTTTGCATAACAAGCGAAAATCGAGAAAGCAAAGTCGTTACATGCGCGCATCGCAGCCGTCTTGAATTCTATCGACGTTTCTTGCGTGTAGTTACGTGGAATAAAACAAATATAACGGCTGCGGCTGCATATGAGAACCGAAATAAAAAAAAGCCTTTCCTCAGTCAATGCACGCGCTCTTTTCACATATGTATATACTTATGGGTTACGTTTTATTTCGTAATTCGCGGATGAGAATAAATCATGCACGCGACGAGCTCTATACCGATTTACCGGAGTCTATTATCGAACTTTTGCATAATACAACTTATTTTAACAAGGAGACTCGCAGGCAAAAATATTATATCCTCGTACTTTATTAACGCGATGTCTATGTTTAAATTCGACAGCGGCCGCAACCTTGACGAATCGGTTCCTGCATTTATATAGTGTGAGCAATTTGACAAGACACTTCCTAATTAGAGAAAAAAATCAATTTGGTGCAGAGGGCCAATTGGTTTAACTTCTTAAAGGGTCCCCGGTAATCTGCGTAATAAACAGAGCGCAGATGCAGATAACGAGATAATGCGTAAACTCGTCTCGGCGAAGGAGAGAGAGAGAAATGATAAATTAGATGATGAGCGCGTGCGCGCACTTTCTCCGCAGCGGGAAAAAAAAAATCACGCGACGAAGGTTGGCGTCTGATTTCTTGCACTTATCTCGCCCAACACAATTGATAATGATGCGATGTACAAAATTCAAACGTCGTTCGCACAGGCTTTTAATCAATTATAAATAGAACTCTCAAGACTAATCAGATAATTGCGGTATCGACGATAATTAAGAGTGTATAAAATACTATATTCAAACAAGCCTGATGTCGTTCACCGACCGCAACCCATTTTTCAAACCCCCCTTACATATACACACAAAAGAAGAGAAACAAAGAATTTCGGCTCGACACAGCCCCACCCATGAGTGCACATCGTGAAACCCGCATATCCCGATGCGTCGAATTAGATAATACACTATACTATACTCGTCAGAGTTTTTTTCGCATTTCTCTCCGCAGCAGCGGAAGCAGCTCCCGCACGTGGTGGGGACGAGTCTCGTGCGTCTCCGCGACTTCCGCGACATTGAGAGAGAAAACAATGAACCGCCACGCGGCTAAACGCGCGCCACGCGTTTATTAGAAGCTGAATAAAACGGTTCCAGCGAAACGGCATCAATTGGCCCGCGGCGCGCATGATATGCGCTCTAAAGCTCTTATGATACTGTTTCCTGATTGTAATATACTCGATGATTTTTTATGCTCTCAATTAAGCCACTTTTCGCGGGGAAGAAAAAAAAAGAGTGTAACGACGATGACTCCGGTGATTCTAAGACTCAATTTGACGAGTGCATTCGCGCGGGAAGCGGCTTCTCATTGTGCTCGCTCGTGAAGTGGCTGTAATACACACGTTTTTTACGGCGAGCTGCAATTTGCGGTGTCGGTTAATAAAAACGAGAAAAAGAGAGATCGAGCTTTATTGTTTTTAATAAGTTTTAATACTGTAATGTATGTATTTGTGTGTAGGTCAGTGCACGAGAGAGCGAATTATGAATCAGCCCGACGTGATTCATAACAGGACGTGTCTAAAATTATTAATTATCGCGTTCTGATGTCGAGAGGCGCGAGAAAAGAATCGTCGCGGCGTGTCAAAGACTGAACTTCGGCTTATAGGTCATACGCTCGTATTATAATCGCACAACCTTAACATAAATCCCCCTCCTCCCCCCCTTTGTATATACGTAAAAGTTTAACGTTGAAATATATTATCACTGCCAACAGACGATACTGTGGAGGAGCTGATAGAGCCGTGCGAGTGCTCGGGTACCCTCGGCTTGATCCACGCGAGCTGCCTCGAGCGTTGGCTCTCCACCTGGAACACAGATCGCTGCGAGATCTGCAAGTACGGCTTTGCGGTCGAAAGAAGGAACAAGCCCCTACCTCAGGTACGTATTATTACGAGCATCACGTAGCAGACGGTGTCGTCGTTACTTGCGCACACACATATGTCTAAGCTAATTTACAATGCCGAGATCGCATCGACGGCACGATTCTCCGAGCAGCCGAGCTGCAGATGTGTGTATTTCGCCTCTGTGCCGATTTTCTTTATCTTCTATATAGCTTTGTCTTTTTTTCGGGGGCTAAGATATATTGCCCCGGGCTCGCAGGTGATTGTTTTACGTCTTTAGATAATATTTATAGCTCGCGTACATTTTGAGAGAGAGAGAGAGAGATAATATTTTCGAATTTCAATATAACTATGTAAAGAGAGAAGGATCTCGACGAGATCTAAATATGTATATGTTCCAAACTCCCACTACACAATGGGCCATTCGGACTATATAGCTTATTCTCTCTTTTCGTTCGATCTTAATGGATACATCTCGACTTTCCGCGATGCAGTCGTGGAATTAAATTGGTAATGCGGCGCGACGGGGGACGACTTTCGACTGTATATACGATAATGCGCGCGTATTATCATCGCGAAGGAAGAGAGCTTTACCGCAATTCGCTTTGAATTTCAAATAACCCGAGAGACCTTGGCGATAAAAATCCGCCCTGCCGTGCGCTCCATTAGCATATGCGATGCGCACGATGAAGATGCATCTGGGATTATTGAGTTTTCAGGTATATCTTTTTGTCCAATAATTGCATTTCTTGTCCGCAGTCGTTCTGGCAATGGTGGCGAACCCGAGGGCTCTACGGACCACAAGGTGTTACGGGCGATGCGATTTGCTTGGTGGTCCTGACGCCGCTGTGTGTCGCAACGACGTACCTCTGCGGTGTCGGGGTCACGGCCTACGCGAGACTCGGCTTCTGGGAGGGCACCGGACTCGCCGTCCTCTGCTGCATGCTCGTCGCCACCTACTTTCTCTGGTTCTTCGTCACCATAAGGTAATATGCTTCTCTTTGTGGTTTGCGCTTTGTAGATATAGCGCTGCATGTATAGAACTTATGTATACTGATCTAGTTTAGTGCGAGTGATGAAATTGAAGGTAGCCGCGGTTGACAAAGTTTCTCAATGATGTCGGTCAGGTCGAATTGAGTTTATTTGAATGTAATTTAGATTCATGTGAATTTTAGGTTTCACTACAAATCCTGGAGGCAGTGGTGCAAACGCAACCAAGACGTGAAGCTACTCGTCAAGTGCAAACTTCCGGAGGAGGAGAGGAAAACGTCGACGAAAGACGATCAGGATCGAGATAGTCAAGAGAGCGAACCGATACAGAGGAACTATGGGATTGGGAGACTCTTCCTGTGGTTCAACTTCTCCTTCGCTCCAAATACCGAACCAGTTTACAATTTTCATCAGCAGACCACTTTCGTCTGATGTTGTCTTAATTTTTATATGACGATTAAGGCTCTTTAGTTTATTTTCTACACTTTAAGTTTTATGTAAATAGAAACAAAGATGCTATTTTACTTAGTAACGCAAGTGTGCGATTTTCCATTTAAGCTTATATGTTTCTGAATTCTTTTTTTTTTTTTTTTACCAAAATGAAGACTGCTTAGGATTTTGAAATAATGTACAGAAGCGTTTTCTACCAAAAAATATCTATCCTTAAGTCCATCACTTCAAATAATGATGTTTTGATACGCTGTATTTAAATTGTAATAGCGAGATCACGATGAAAGTTGCAATTACTATGAAAAAAAAAAAATTTCTATAATAAATCATATTTTTATATGGAATATAGATCTACTTCTTACGAAACACTAATTTAATCAACGTGGAATTAAAAAATGTACCTGTTAACTTCATCAAAGTTAAACGAATGCCATAAACAATTATTAAAAATTCAATAATCACTTTTTAATGTAGTTCTTAAAGAAGCTCAACGGCCTTCATTGAAAAACGATCGAAGACTCCAAAGCCCTAGCCGAATGGGTAAAAAGTTAGGGGATATTATTTATTCCAAACTAAAATTGTACGGTTTGTGAAAGAAGTCATTTATTAAAAGAGGCCACGTAAACAGGCAAAAATAGTGAGACACGTGCGCCACTCGTTAGATCACGTAGGTACCTAACTGAGTTCAAGTAAGCAAAAAGATTTCCTTATGAGGTCATACACGTGTGAATGAAAATGGGTGTTGTTCCACTTTTTACTGAACTTGATTTTTCGAAAGCATAGTTCGTAAACTCTGCTAATTATCGGTGCGCGTCTATATGTCTCTACATATAGTTCCTTGTACGTAATTTTGAAAAATCACACGAACTTCAGGTGCGGAAAAGCTTTACTAATATTTTAAAAGCCAGTGTACATTATCCGTATCAATTATTCGGCCGCTTACTTATTCGCGCAATGATTGTATCGTTGAGGTAGAATTAAAGCAGACATAGTTCTCATAATTTTTCATGTCAAGGACTCGTGAAAAGGGGGATAAGTAGAAGACGCCTTTTAATAAGGCACATCGAGGAGGTTCACGTACCTCAAGAGTCGTTCGACCCTATATATAACATTGATTCGCCTCGGAACGAAAAGAAACGTATTGTCGAATTTATGCGAAAAAGTTAGTTAAAATTGACTATTGACGAACTTTAGGGTATGACGCAACGAATTCAGAAAAAATAAAATTATTGCATCTACGATAAGCTGTCTGTACTTGGAGGCCGAATCAAAACTTCTGATGACATGGTTAATACGGACTAATAATGAAGTCTGTCGACAAGGACACTCAGCGATACGTATACCGATATTTACGATGAAAGCGGTTATAGTTTACCTCCATACATAGCATAAGCTATGACACACTAACCCATCGCATCCTAATCTCATTTTCAACTGTTACATTTGTTGCAGTCGAAGCAATTATGTCTGTCGTTAAGGCCTTATTCGCTCCATAACTTATGGATGAAAGGCCTGAAAAGTTCGTTTTACCTGTCTTGCTCTGCTTTCGTCAAGTCGAAGTCGTCGAAGTGTAATATATCACTGATGCAAACTATCATTTATATATTCAAAAGAGACACTATTAAAATATTCATTTCAACTTTAAAGAAAGCTTAAATTTATTCTTCTAAACAATTGTCATCGATATGAACATTTTGAAATTATAATTAAAAAAAATAATAAATCAAATCTCCCTACAATTGTATTCAGACTGCGAGAACTAAAAAAATCGTAAAGCTGGAATAAAAAGGCAGGCATTTGAAGTTATACTCCGAGTTTGTATGCTACGCTAATGAGTAATTATTTCGAGGAACAATCAATTTGCGACAAATTATTTAAAAAGGCACGCAGTATAATTGTTCCTATAAAAATGCGACGACATTGTACAGTTTACCTTGTGAACGCAATTAGAGCTTTGTATAAACGAACGAGAGAGGAGTAGACCATAACCACAGCGCCTTTATTGAATTATTTAAGCTAAAGTTTCTCCGCGTTCGATTTTCAAATCAAACGATGTGGAAACAAGTGGAAGAGACTTTATATAAGCAACTTTGAGACGCACGATGAAACCTTCCACTCCTTGAATTTCGTCAAATGTTCAAGTAGACACGTTATTAGTCATTATAGCCTATAACCCCAAGTTTGTCTGTTCCGCCCTACTTGCAAAATAAAAACAACTTCAAGTTATCATCGAGGCTCGCCTTTGAGCAACCGGTAATTTTCAAGCCTCGCAGAAATGACCACCGACGATCCATTAAACATCGCGACCTCATTCGTCGAACCTTAATGTCCCCCAACACATTGCCGAAGAAGAAAAAGTACAAGGGTGAGAGAGAGACCCTTAATTATAGCGTCGTCTTTGCGACGTTATAAAGTTCGACGAGCAGCTCGCGTGTCTAGAAAACTTACCGATCGCTTGTCTAATGGCAGAAAAGACACCCTTTACGAGCTGCGTATATATATATATATATGCGTTTAACGACAAGTTTAAGACAGGGGATGATGATCCATTGGAAGGTTCCCGAAGGTCGATGCGCTGGCTGACAACTCTTTCTAAGTATACGTATAGGTATTATAGAGGTTGAAAGGATGAAGTGGCGATGAATCGGCAGTTTACCCGGTATAATAAGCTGGTGTCGACGCTTGAAAGTTCGCGCGGCGATGCGACGGACTTTTCACGATGTCGATAATACGAAGAGCCGAGCTTGTCATGCCGGCGAAAAAATGATGGTTGATGATAAATTATGAACGATATAATGTACTTATCACAAGTATTCACTTTCATTAAAGTTCATCTTTGTAGACTTTCCAAGGACGATTGTAAAGTGTGTCAAGCTTGCGAGTAACGCGTAAGAATATATAGAATAAAATTTAGCGCGGTGGAAATCGTTATACTTGCGGAGTAATTCATAGCGAAATCACTAATTTACTATTAATGCGATTTATTTTTACTCCATATTATACAGAGCGATTAATAATTAATATCGGGTCGAATCGTCGTTAGTATTATTTGGAGAACGTAACTACATCAAAGTCCGCAATCAATTAAATTTTAACAACCATCAGTTACCCAGAACTGACTCATCCATCCGCAGCATTAGCTTATAAAGAAGCTCTATAAGCTAAAAATCTACGTCGTCGCGGACGATAGTAATAATTCTCTCGACACATCGAATTGATTTTATCTTCTCCGTATAGAGCAGAAAAGTTGCATAATAGAGTAAGTGACCGGCGAGGGTCATCGCGGCCTCGTTTCCATAAAGGAGTGATACTCGACTCGTGGACACCTAGAAAAGAAAACACACAGAGACGAAGCAGTAGTGGTAACAAGTAGTGGAGACAGAGTTAAAGACCATAGGGTGCATTGTAAGCTACGTAATTTAGAGGTCTTTAAGTCGCTACACCACACAGACACACACTCGCCGGCGGTCAATATTTGACACGACGACACGGGGATACTCGCTGGAATCGACTTTGCAATTGACTTCTTCTGCGACGAATCGTCGTCCAAGAGGTACTTTGGTAAATGATAATGAACAGAATGTTTGCGGAATTTTCCTAGCCGTCGTTATACTGTTTGATCGTTTGGTAAATTCGAGCTTGCCTTATTTTCAGGATAAGTTTGAATTTTGATCGAGTCGAGTCTTTAATGAGTGTCCGAGACCAGTGAAAATGTTACGTTCTACTTATGACGATTCTTTTGACATTCATCACACTATGTATATACCTAATACTCAAATTTGTGGCTATAAGACAATGATGATGTACAAACATGATTCTCAGTATATTATAACAAAGGACAAACGATGTTTCGCATTGACAATGTAATCAATATCGGTATAACAAGTTGCTTCGCAATAACTGACATTTATTCGTCAGCGGCTGCCTCTTTAAGTTGCATCAAACTTTAAATCGTTCTACGTATCGCGGCCGCACCGTATGCACAATAACTGTAGCTAATAAGTTACACAAAGTTTACTTCGTCCGGGAATCACCCACGCGCGTACTGAATTTATCATCAGGGCGAAGCCATCAAGGATTTTTAGGTGCACTAGTTTATCAGCTTACGTTTTCATCAAATCCTCTCAAGCTTCGCAACAATTGACGCTAAAATATACGTCAGTCGGAAAACTTCACGTCACGGTACTGACGATAAGGAACCTCGAAATAAATAAACATTATTATAACTGCGAACGATCTCATTACGCGCCGTCTTATTGCGTCAGTGTATAAGACCTGCACAGTGCAAGGAACTCTCGCGTACACGTATAAACCACGGGCATACGTCTTAATCGCCTAATTTAAAATTCGTGCGACATCTTGAACACCTAGCAATCGCGTAAGCGCCAGGTCGACTACGCCGCATATGTCTCTAAAAAATCATTCATCCAAAGCACATCCATTAAAGAGCTCTATGACGCCAACAAAAACTACATTAACCAGCCGGAAGAGTTAAAGAAGTTCTGGCATCGTCACTCTATACAAAGCATCATGCGTATATACCTACGTATATACAGTGCGGAAAAGCGCGTGTTGCACTTACAAGCGTGTGTACAACGTATATATATCGACGAAGCGACGTATATATACACGTGTATATTGCGCGCTTAGAGGGAACTTGACATTGAACCTGCGCGCGCGATATATACTAGCGCGGGGCTGAAAGAGGAAGAGAGACGAGCTACTTGTCAAACACAAACATATAGCCTGCACACGCGCGTACGGCTGCGGAAAAAGGACGCGAGGTATATATACATATAGCTGTGTTGGGCTGGCGGGGGTGGGTATAAACAATAGGGAAATCGTGAGGGTGGCGATTCCTGGAAAAACGCTTGGGCATCCTCACAAGTGAGACGAATAAAAAATTCGGTAATGATAAGGAAACAGAATAAGGTGATGGAGAGAGCTGCGCGTCGGGATAAGGACGACAAATCCTGTAAGCTCGTTATAGCGAAGCCGTATAGCGCACATTCGAAAGCGTCCAGAAAGACCCACACACTCGAGGGTAGATACCCCCAAGCATATAGACAAGCGGAGTAAAAGGAAGGTGGGGATGGCGCGTCTCTTTCGGCGCTGAAAAAAAGGGGTGTCCGGTCGCGCCTGCGCGCCTGGTCACAGTAACCCATGGTTACCGGTCGTACGTGTGCTTTATCGGCCGCGGCGATCGCCGTCACCCACCGGCGCTCACCTACTCCTCGCTCATAGCGCATCCAGAGCTCGAACGAGTCGCGTGTCTTCACTGTATAACTCTCTACACCTATAATAAACGACACTCGCGTCGCACGCCTCGTAAGAAACGTACTCGATTCGATCGGTTCAGAGATCGGTACAGCAGTATATACAAGTATCGGATTTTGAATGAAATCGCGTAAGCGACGCAGATCGGCACAGCCGGTTGGTACAACACCGCCACGATTCTGGCATCGCAGGTGAATCGCAGGGAAGAAGAAGAGCCGACGGAAGCTGGTGTTGTTGTTGGTGGTAGCAGTAGCGCGTTCGCGGCCGCGGTTTGCAAATACATGTGGACCGTGCTGCTGCTGAGCTACATCGCCAAGACGATTTTGAGGAAGCTCCGGAGGTTCGACCGTATCTACGCCGAGGGTATGAGGTTCGCCAGTACCGGTAGCCAGAGGATCAAGTTTCACGGCTGAGCTTCTGAGCCCAGGATGACGAGCCCCGACGACGAGTCGAATTGAACTTGCCGATTTTTCCGATTACCAATATACTGTTATATACACTATAACGCGATCGGACTTGTATATTCTAGATATAGTGACTTCTCTCTTCGTGTGAGTGTGTGTGGATGATCGCGAGTGCGCGCGGAGGAGAGGAGGCGAAGGAAAAGCAGCTAAGCGAGTATTAGTGAACGCTGTCGAAGGCTCGCTCGATCGATCGGCGACGAAGCATACCGCCGCTCGTTTCGTCGCTTCTTCTTTCTTTTTTTTTTTTTTTCTTTGCAAGGCTGATTATGTTTGGCTCATTTTCGAGTGTAGTAGTAGGCAGCTGTATTTTTTGAGATAGAAATCAACTGGTGATAAGGAAGAAGTGTATTCGAGTGAAGGGAGGATTAAGGCAACGTTGACCGGTGACGGTGCTGTGGGGTGGTGCGATAGAAACCCCGCGCGGACATGTGAGTAAATGGCCGTGGAAGGATCGAGCCACCCTTCCAACGACCTACTATGGGCATCTGCCTGGACACAGGTGAGTCTTCTTGATTTTCGCGCTCCTCGTATTTTCAAGTATTCGACGTCGTGCTGCTGTCTTTGAGAGTCTTGACTGTCGCTTGCATTTGTGTATATATGTATGCGTGGAGCTATCGGTCGGACTGATCGATAGCGTCAAATCTATCGGGTTCTGGAATGAACCGAGTGTATATAAACTGATGAGCATCGCGTTTTTTTTTCGAATCAACGTTATTTGCTTGAGGAATCGTGTTCGGTTGGGCTGCTCTCGTCGCTGAATAAGACATTTCATTGATCAGAGTGAAAATTCTGGCTGATGCGATTTCGATGACTCATTCGACACGCCGCGTGGACATGTCGTGAGATTGAATGAAAGGCTTTGGTTTATTGTGTTCTGTGTGAAAGATCCAGTCGATATGTATATGGTTTAAATCAAAATATTGCGGTAGACTTTGGTGGTACGATAACGTAATTGAAAATAGCATGAAACTCGAGCCAGAAGTCTGATGTTGCATGTTGCACGTTGAACGTATTCGATAAAATTACGCGAATGCGTCGGGACATGTGAGGAACGTGTCCAGGATGAAATTTTCATAAGTAGTTCCGATCACGTGTTGGATAGAAATTTACGACTAACGCGTTGATCACGACGATGCGGAATATAAGTAAACGTGTATTGTATGTTGTAATAACGTCAAAGAGCACAACAGACAATTGGCAAAGTTGGCGTTGAAAATATAGAAAAAAATTTCAATGTCGGGTAAAAGCTTGCGCAAATGTTTTGACGGTGACACAACGAAGTCTGAATATTATTCCGTTTAAAATATCGCGCCCTAACGGACGAACTTGAAATTGAGTTGTGGAAAAGCAAACGAGATCGCTATAAAGAAGGTTCACACACGAATTGAAAAATGTCGATCAAGACGCGATCAGCGCGACAGCAAAACAATCCTTGCAATACATGAATAGTCGAAGGGTCGAAAAACTACAACCCCCGCGAGCAGCATATATTATCATCATTCTAGACACAGTGGCACACAGTAGAGTATATAGAGTAGAGCCTCGAAAAAAGCCGGCATCGCGGAGCCTCCCCGCAATAATAACGACGACCGATATATCGAGCTGGCATTCGCTCGGCCGCCACCGGCGGATCGTCTGCCTTAGCAAGGTAAAGGTCGCGAGCCTCGTCGCAGGCCTCGGTCACCGCGCGACACATACCCCGTACATTTCCACATATGCAGCTACTAACTGCAGGGATGTGCTTCCAATATATGACGTACGCGCAACTGTCCGCTCTCGATCGATAGTCGCGTCTGCATTTTGTTACCGCGTGCGCCAGGTATATGTGTATATATATATAGGTATATATAACGTTGTTCGAGAGTGTTCGAGGTATGCGGAAAAGGGCGGCAGGAAAAAAAACATGTTGTCGGTGTACAGGCGCGGTATCACGCGAATGCAACCCCGAGCTCGTTGACTTCGATGAACCCGCGTGATTGTTGATTCTCTGATATGTTACTGCACTTCGTATACGAGTATCGGGTGCGTTGTACTTATAATGTTGGCTAAAAATTTACGATAGGTACACGGGCGCGTCGAGTGAAGGGAAGACTTTTTTATCGAAACTATTTTTCTAAAGCTTTGAAGGTATAAACCTACTTATCATGAGTAATGTCAAGGCACGCTACAATTAAAAATTTCAAATTTATTAATTCCATTGTTAACAATAGGTTGAACGATATAGCTTTGTGAATGGATTAAGTGTAATTATATACATCTGAATAAATTGATAGCGTTTGTTTAATATATAGTAATAACAGACGATAAAGTATTCAGAAATAAGGCCACAGACTTTAGAAAAAAAGGAATGGTTGACATTCACAGTGAATTTTTGCTAAATTCGTTATTTGGTAAATTCAATTTAATTATTTGCGACTGAGTTTGCTAGTCTAGTATATAGCGGAAAATAAAAGTCAACTGGCACTGATACAAAATTAATAAATACATATCATATAAACCTAATTATGACAAAAAAGGCAATACATAACCATCAGCAGTAGTATAGTGCTCGTTTTAAATAGGAATTCTGTGATTACAAATTTAAATGTTTAAAAATGCTCGGATAATTTATTACCTACATAAACGTGAAAATATTGCTTAAAAATTAAAAAAGCTTATTACCCACCAGCTCTAGAACAATTCTTCCATTCAACTAATATATGAGCTAGTTAATGAAAAAAGAAGAAAGTCAATAAATTCTCGATGTCAAAAAGAAGATTTCAAACTATTTTAGCTGTTTTCAGTAAGAAACATTAATGATTGGTAGAATCGATAAGGCAAATAGCGATCTTTCTTATACCGCACTTGCTTCACGTGTATGATTACTGGTTATTTTTAACTTTAGAGCATACATATGCGATACGGAATTAAATCCTTGTCCTTTAGCTCAAACGCTATCGTAAGTTCCAAGTGAAATGAAGGCAAAACAATCGTTCAGCATTGAAGCAAATTCGCGAACTTGCTTCTTTATAATTTCATCATCATAGCGTCTAAAATTGAATACTAAAGAAAAATTCCGTAGAAAATGCTATAATATTGCGTTTGCAGAAGATACCACAGTCATTGAACTTCAAATCGATGGCTCTTAATAATTAAAATTATAAATTTCTATTACACTGAAGGAGAAACTACAAAATAAAAGTTTTAATCTAATAAAAACTTCTCAGTAGTACCCGAAACATCAATCAAAGCTTAATTAACTTTCAGAATGAATTTTGAAACGAGAAAACTACGAGAACAGGAAGTTAATGTAAAATCTAAGCGTATAGTTATCTTTATGCTGATCTACTCAATCGAAAACCGTTATGAGTCATGAATGTTTAAAGATGATTCGTGCAAAAGGGCTCGCTTTACCGAGAAGTCGACGCACGCTGACACGCAAATCGTGTAAACATTTTGCCATTCAGTCTGCGAATTCGATTTTCATTTCGCTTGCACTTAACTTTCCTTATTAATAATATACAATAAGTTCCCTATGAATAATAAAGCCGTTACAATAAGTTTTCATGTTCACTGCTATAATTTTAATTACTTTGCGTCTGAAATAACTGTGTCAAGTTGTTCTGCAAAATTTTTCCCAATTAAAGATTCATAAAGTTTCATCAGGCGCGAAGTCTATAATTTTAAGTCCGCTCTCTTTTTTCGAGTCTCGTTAGACGCTCACCCTACGTGTGTGCGAACCATTGAAAAATATTCGCATAAACACTCGCCAGTGATGAACTTCAAACTGTATTCGTACCAGGTCAAAAGCCCACGATAAAGCCTCGGTGAAGAATCAAACATCACTCCGTCGCGTTCTCGGGACACGAACAATAATTGTCGCCCTCACCCTTTCCACGTCGGTGGATCCCCCGCTTATCTGTGCAAACACGCAAAGTAAAGCTGTGTACTGCCCGTATAATACGAAATCCAGCTCGGAAAACGCAAGTCAGCCGGGCGCGCAATATTCGGGTGGACTGGCCTTTTATTTCCAGACGCGGATCGATAGAAAAAAGACGGGCAGAAGAGACCAGACATTGAAAAAAAAGAGGCGAGAGATGTGCAATCGCTGGCGGTCGAGAGGCCGTTCACGCCGATCCGCGAATAACCTGAGACAAAATCGGTGCGAGGTTTGGCAAACAAGCTCGGGTTTGGGTGTTTTATATGGTGCGCACTTTTGTCGGTTTAATTTAATAATTTATGAGTATATCCGTGACTTTTGTAAATTGTGTATTTATCAATATTCAGTGCAAGCCTATAGGGATTTAGGAAAGGATCTCGGAATTTTTTTAGAGTTAAAAGATGTCAAGTCTGAAAAATGCGAAGTAAAAATTATTTTTCATAGATAAAAAAGCTTTATTAACTTCACAGTCGAGCTAAAGAAGCGGGGAAAAACGCAGTAAAACAACAGTTTCTGTGTATGCGTTAAAAGCAGTCGGTTCACCGGTTAGTCCTCGCGTATCGACTTTCAATATAATTATATAACATACGTATGGAAGTATTTACTTCCTACTGTATTTTGCAAGCCTAAATTCGATTTTTCCTGCTTTATGAAATTTGCTTTCCTGTCTTCGCGATAGCGCCGACACATATACGCGTTGTTTGACTATCCTCATATTATGACTTATTAATAATGAAGATTAAACAAACATTTCATTCAATTCGTTATAAAATAATTCGTCCATTTTCCACGGCTGAGTTTTGTATTCATCTGATAACACGAGAAATACCTTCTCTATTCGTTCTCATCGATTTTTAGGAACTTCCGCCCACAATGAAGAAAAGCTCGATCAACAGCAACAAAACTTACTACTGTCAAAAATCGGCACAGTTTACGTATATATGAATCTGATGATGGTCCAGATAGCGATCACTATCGCGTATAACCCCTTAAAACGATAACCATATACCTCGTGATAACAACAACAAAACCTAATTAAAATATTTACATCCGCCATTGAAGACGCAAAATGACCACATCGTTATTGCAAAACATGAAATGCGCGTCGCGTGCTACGCAGATACCAAGCCATCTCTCTTCGCAACTCGTATACAGAAAACGTATATACCCTCACACATATCACCCTATAGCTCAACTGGAATATGAGTCACGCGCGCGTGACCGTTCGATAAGCCAGTAGCGCTGCACTGGTCTATATATTATATTTCTCTGTCTATATCGCGAATATCGCCATTGCGGAAGGGACGGCAGAGGTGTGAGCTTTTCCAGCCCCCCTCGTCGAGCGTTTGCGATTGCGCCAGAGCTCTAGAGCTTGGCTCGTTCAACAGGTTACGCCTTCGCTTCGTCGGGAGCTTTTATCTCTCTGGCACGCGTTTGGCTGGATGCTTGTGTGATGCATTTTAAGCATGGTACTTGTTGAAATGAATGACCGTGTTGAGTGAATCTGTATAATGAGGACGGCATGCTTTAGCTGTGCTTTCTTCGGTATGGGTTTGACAAAAGAGAAAATTAATTTTTTGCGCAGATCAACAAGATGGATCGCAGGTGTTCGAAGAGGCCGGTGCTCAGAACAACAGAGAAAAATGGAGCAGAGAGGAGGGCATTTTGGCGACCCCGCCAGGGGGCAACTTCCCCATGCAGAACGCCGGCCCGGTTAAATTCGAGCCTCCCACGGTCCCGGTTATTTTCGTACTCGGTACGCAACGCTCTTCTATTGTACAATGTTTATGAATTTTCTACATTAAACAAAGGACGATGACGAAACGATTCAATTTCACAGGAGGTCCTGGCAGTGGTAAGGTGACACATTGTGACAATCTAACGCAGGAGAAGAAGGGTATAGTTCACATCAACATGACGGACCTCTTGCAGCAGTACGCGCTGGGCAACGGTGAGTCACCATTAAGCATTATATAGAGCCTTCACTGTAATTCGCGGCGGTGCAATATGCATCGCTGATATAAATCGAGTTAAACGGCTATCTGCGCAAACTCGTAATTTTCCCATAGTCTTCATTATACAACGAGGCTATAGCAAAGCAAGCGTCAATTTCAACGCTTCGCGATAATCTCTGATGCAGGAATCCTCTAATAACCGCGTAACTCGTCCATACTATTGCAATGTCGTTAATTCAACAATTAATAGGACAAAATAATTCGTCGTGTATATTATACGTATACGACCTTTGTAGACACGATCGTCGGGAATTCGACCCACCCCCTCAGCTCACAGTATACAAACTCACCCCATGATACACATAGTTGAGCCTCCAACACCTTTCTATACATATAAAACAACCCCTATACACACGTAAACACGACGAGCAAACTGGAGCAAGAAAAGCTCTCTCTCAGGGCGGTAGATTTTGCGAGAATGACTAAGTGCTTTCCGCGCGCCGCCGGCTATCGATTCCCCGCCGGTAAGATCGATGGAGATACAGTATCCATAGTTGCACAATAAAGATACACCTCGACGACTCGCTGCTTTATTATAGATTCATGGACCTCTGCTCGCGGGCGGGTACATTTCCATTGCGCTGCTGATGCAGTTTCTGATGTGACGACGCATTCGATTGAAAAGTGTATATAGTCCGAGCGTTGCTGACATCTGAGTATAAATTTTCAGCTCCCTTTAGTAACTTGAGCTTATTCTTTATGTTTTTCGGTGGTCCGAATCGAAATTTCTTGGTTACAGAAAATTTATACGCTTATAGATACGTCAACAATGCCCGGACTACTATAATACCGATTTTATCGCGCACTCGCCTCGACGGTTTTTTTTTCGTTTCGATCGCTGTCGGATACTTTTGGTTATTTATAATTGACGGATTTAGTGGCCAACAAGTGCTTATTAATACATGTTTCTCGAATAGAATTGTCGGCTGTTTTTAATTTCGCACTTCTTGTTCTCCTCCTCTACACGCATTGAACTTTCCATTTCTTTCAAGACTTTTGCGAGCCAAGTCCTAACCACAATAGACCGAACTTTAAGAAAGAACTTTGAGCACCATTAAGTTTGTATGAAGAGGTAAAAATCGATCACCCGCGTGTGCCAGAAGAGAAAAAAAACGTTTGATAAATGGGACATCATTCAGCAAATAATTATAGCGTTAAGTTCAAAGTCATTCCGTACACTTAATCGTCACGGTGATTAACAAAGGTACAAAGAAAGTTCCCGAGAAACAAACATAATTTGTAATACTTTACACGCTTTATATATAACCTACATCTACGAGCTACAATTAAGTACACCAAATACACACAGTCATTCAACAGCGAAAACTTGCTTCATTGTAACTCTAAAACGACCGGTATACAACGACGGCCCTATAATATCCATCATATATTCACGATCACACGACATTAATTTGTTTATCCGTCATTGTTACAGATATGCAGGACTTTGGACTGCTCAGCAGCAAGACTGTGACGGAGGTCCTCATGCTCGAAATGAAAATGTCTCTAGGGGCCAAAACGTTCCTCGTGAGCGGTTATCCGAGGAACATGCGCGACGTCGTGGAGTACTCCGAAAAGGTAAGCGAGAAAAAATAGAACCACGCCGAAATGGTGTCAATGCTCTCCCTTCCCGGTAAACTCATTAGACCGAGGCTCGTAGGTATATAGTATACCCTTTTGAAGCGAAGTTATTAGCGAAATTCTATACGCGTGCGCGCGATATACTCGTGTATAATATTGTACGCATCAGGAAGCGCGTGCCGCGGCTCAAAATATCCTCGGTATGAAATATTCCTAACGGAGTAGGCGATGGACTGATTAATTATTGTTTTCTTCGATTCGTAAGTTGGACCTAAGTAGAAAATTGCTGAAAAAGTATAAAAGGAAAAGGGTCCAAGTTTTGAATGAATCGTGCTGGGACAAGTAGTAGTGGTCGAGTCGAGTCAGACACGCGCACATATTCGTTATAAATGAATGATTTATTTTAATTACACAGCGATTAGTCTAGAGACTGGATATCACGTGGATTTCAAACTAAAGGTCTTCTGCGAATATTAACCGAGTTCGTTAGAATCGAGTCAAGTCTCTCTTATTAAAGACAGCACAGGAGGAACATCGTGAAAGAAATTCCAGCAGGTTTCAATAACCCTCGGCACACGTGGACACAATCAACCCTCTCTCTCTCGCCCTTGAAAAAATCAACTTCGCGTCGCACAGCCATTCGCCAAAAACGAGAGCGCGAATGACGTCCGTCCGATGGGGAGAACATCGGCGGCACACATCCCCGAAATACACATCCCCTACTGCCGTGGCGAAAAGAAAAAATAAATTGGGAAGAGAAACGACTGCGTGTAGGGCTACGCAAAACCGACCTACTGACCTACTCCGATTATCGCATCGGTATACACACACCCCGAATATAAGCGCCCCTGTGTATATACACACATACGGTGGCTATAGTCGCGCTCGATGCCCTTACACTATATATCTCGCCGTGGGGCTGATGGTCTCGTCGGTTCGTTCTCTGATCAATCAGTATACCTACACTTGTATAACTGTGTAGTGTGTGAGCTGGGAGTAGGGGGCTTCGATTTTTACAGTTTTTGGGTCTTCACGTACAGAGCCGGGGCTGATGGCACTATTTTCGGATATCGCGGAGTTTATCTTGAAGAGGATGATTCGCGTTGGTACAGAATATTCTTCGCACAGAATTTGTAAATCAAGATTTCAGAGCAATTTAACACAGGCGTGTAATAACTATTAACGACGGCTTGAATATCGGATGTATACAGCGAAAATTCTGCTGACATCACGTTGACCTTCGGAAGTTTTTTTTTTATGGCGAGTGATATCAAACTTTTACCTTATCAACCGGAGCTATAGCAATTTTCAATGAAAATATTTCGACCAGAGCTTCTCACACGTGCACAGTTATAACGATCGTTGAAACAGGAACAAGAATTTTCAATTTCGATCAAAAAAAAAAACAAACAGCCGCACTTGACAGAAGTCGAATGGATTTCGAGTCACCGCGTGGAGCATGAATATTTAATCGCCGCAACACATTCGTTGCGATTCGTTGACAGGTTCGTGAGCGCGCTAACCAATAATTGCAGGAGCGAACAAAATATACTCATATATTTCGACGAGATGCCTTGTGGCTGTGCTTGGCGCATAGCTTCCACATTCAATTTTCGTTATGGCGCGCATCGATATTAGATGGTGGGAAAGTTATAGGCACGACACACGCGAGTTTCCGATGAAGGTATATTAGGTGTTGATGGTTCTCAGTTTTGTGCAGCACGTGCGCGGTGTTGTGGCGTAGATCGTGTTTTTCGTCAAGCGTACGTTTTCTTCCGAAATTGAGTATTGTACACGTTTAGAAAAATACATTTTTAATCAACACAATTCTGCTGATTTTCATACATGTAATATACATTTATTTTATTTACGCGTGGATTATATTATGACAGTGCAAAGTACGTGATGAAATATTTAATTGTAACTGTTGACTAACAAGGTAGTGTAATTGCTTTTCGCGAATAATTTATTTCCTGTCTAGTAGACGATGTAAAAAGGCAAGAAAATATTTATCACGTGTGTAATACATTGTTTTTCACGTTAAAATATAAATTTAATCCAGCTGTTTCAAGATCGAAATTGAAGGCAATCTCCCCTAGAATTAACGACGAAAAAAGGGAGGAGTCAGAGGAAATATTTCGTTATTCTCCAAACTATGATAAATTATTTCCGAGACAAATAAATACGTATACAGTCGATTTGCTTAGCTATCGCCGCCGCGTCTTACCAGCAATTTCGACTGTCACGCACACTTGTTGACGGCTGGCGCTCTATCATTTTCTCGTTAGCACAACGGTCGAGAATCGTCGAGAGTCTCCACTATACACTTCCAGCCAAGATGTCGATGGAGATTTCGCGGGACTGCATTGTTTTCGTTCTAGGGGTGTTTTAATGGTAATTGAGACTAAGAGAGAAAATATTTGAACGCACGCTATTGTCCGTAATTGAATCATTTGGGGGCTGTTATATCGTATAGACGAATCTCAATGAAAACGGTTTTGCTTCAGCTTACAAAAAATGGCTTTTTTTAACAGATCCAAATCGTCAATGGAGTAATTCTGGTTGCTTGGAAGCAAGAAGTACTCGAAAGGCAGATCGATTACGGAGCACAACTCGGCCAAGTGATCATCGAATTAGCGAAAATGGAACTGCAGAATTTTTATAAAAACGTCATGCCAGTCGCCGAGTATTTCGATCAGAACGAAATGTTGCTGGTGGTAAGAGAGAAACCTACATATTCAACTCGCAGAACTATACTCTTTCCACGCGTCTAATATGTGTTACACAATACTTCGTTCACCAGCGCATTAATAATGAACAAATTTGCTACGTGTCTCCTTAGTCTCGCTAACTATATCTTGCAAAAATATTATTTCCACTGGTATACCTATATAATATATTCTATGTTTTGCATATCGGCGTAAACAATCAAGTTTCCCTCCATACGAAACACAATACACATACCACACTGCTCTCTCTAACCAATCGAAAATAATAACAATAATCCAGGTAAACGGCGAGCGAAATCCGTCGGAGGTGTACGTGGACTTCCGCGAATCGGTAATACGGATACTGGGTCTCAGCGAGGAGTCCGAGGCCCCGATAAGGCAAGTCTCGAGCTCGATGGAAGCGGAAGTAAGTTGACTTTTCTTCATTGAAGGGAACGTTGTAAGTTCTGCACCTGTGCACGTGCACCGCTCGGCAATGCGACTCACGTCAACTTTCTTTCTTTCCCTTCCGTGAATTCAGGTTGAAGTCGAGCGAGATCAGGACGGCGAGATAGCGACGAGTCCGGGACCAGCGGATGATAACTTGGTCAGTCCATCCCCGCCGCCGACGGTCATAGGGGACGAGATCCTCCCCTCGAAGACAGCGCACAGAACCAGGAGAGGATTGCCGCCCATCGTCTGGGTCTTGGGTAAGTAACGTCAGGTTGTAGCTCTTCAAGAGATGAGGCTAGAACGTTGTGGTGCGAAACGTGGTGGTGTATCTCTGTCAACAGGTGGTCCGGGAAGCAACAAGGCGATGGTCTGTAGCCAAGCAATAAGAAAGATGTCGAACTGGGTACATCTGAGCATGGGAAGTCTGCTGGTTACCCTGGCCGCCAGCAATCCAAAGGTTCACGAAACACTCGTGGCCGGCGAACACGTGCCAACGGATCTGATCATGCAACTGCTGGAGCAACAGATACTCCAGAATCGCGACTGCAACGGTATAGTCATCGACGGGTTCCCTAGAGACATGACGCAAGCTCGAGATTTCGAGAACAAGGTGCGATAAAAATTTAGCTCACTTGCCTAAAAGATCCAATCTCGATATAGTTTTATCACAGCTCACTTAAAACAACCTCTTGTCTCTATCAACAGTTTGGCCAGAGGCCAGAGATGCTACTGCTGGACGTGTCCAAACAGCAGCCTGGCAGGGGTCGACTCTACGACGGCGTAGAGGTCTTCGGACGCCGACTAGAACTCTTCCGTGAGCTCTCGCTGCCGATGCTCAAGAGTCTGGACAACCAGGGCCGGTTGAGCATCGTCGACGGCGACACGGAGCTGCCAGCGGACAGGCAGCAGTTTGCCTCGGCGCTGCTGCAACTCATGCGAAGGGCGGCGCGAAACGAGGACGACCCCAACAGGATCAGTGTCGTACAGTCCGAGCCCGAGGACGAGGCGGAGGAAGAAGAGGACGAGCCCAAGGTGTCGGCCGGCAGACGGAAGCCCGCCGCTAACGGAGTGGCTAAACCTATCGGTAATGGAGTTAACCACAGGGCCAACAACGAAGTCATCATGGGCAACGGCGTTGCTGGTAATTTTGTTTGAAAATTCTAGCTCTAAAGTACTCATCACCACTTTCATTACATCCGCACGAATCTTATTGCTGACCGAGGTACCAGAAATTTAGGAAGTCAATTTGAAACCCCCATACTTTCGTGATGGCAACAGTCCAAAATTTCTGGTAACCTCGCGCACCAACACTCGATCCTGGAACAACGACAACCGCTTGATCAGCGTGAAAAACGCGCGTGTTCGCAGGCGGCCACAAGCTTCCTCTGGCCAACGGCCACCTACCCTTCAAGAACGCCGCGCGGAAGGTCATCAACAACAACAACAACCGTCAGCGACAGAATGGTAATCACTCGAAGCCGGAAGTGCAGCAGCAGCAGCGAAAGCATCAAGCGAACGGAGGTCCGCATCTGCTGCAAAACGGCGTCGCGAGAATGGCCAATGGTTTCCTGCCGACGACGACGAATAACCGGGTGGCACCGGCTCGACAACCCCAACAGCGCCAGAACGGTGTAGCGACCATTGGCGTCGACCCGCTCCGGCGCATGTACACCGAGGTCGAGGGCGGTTACGATAGCTACCCGCCCGTGAACTTGCACATCTAGCTACTGTGTACTATCTTGTATCATACGTGGATCGTGTATACATGCGTTAACGGACGATATACGCACGAGGACAGATTACGCGAGCACGTGTGTACGAGGTGATGATCCAGGGGCTTTGTGCAGAACGTGAGCTTGCTGTTGTGAACTTAGCCAGAAATGTGTACCATTCGAGCTGAAGGAGGTTGCTACCATTGTTGGCTAACTTTTCAATGTCTCTCACACTGTAATAAATAATGTATAGCGGAATTTGTGTCGAACACTTGAAGGCGAAATTTTCTCATACTCTGGCATTGAATATTTTTTTAAGTTTTATCATATGTGCTCAGTTATGAAAGTAGTTTAGCTCAAATAAAAGTAGTCGCAATCATCAGTATTAAACATGTATACATACTTTCATTAATTTCGTCATTGGCAATCCTGAAATCATTTGTATGCATACGGATTTTTGTTTTGGAATGTACCCATAAAATTTGTACTCAAATGCAATAAGGAATGTCGTGATAGAAAAGAGGTAGATTAGTTTTCGTAGACAATGTAACTGTATAATTTTAAACACACTTTTAGAATAATGTAATATATAAGTTAACCCTTAAGATATGAAAAAATCGTGGATTTTTTAATTTCGAGAAACATGCAGTGAATTTGAAATTTAATAATAAAAGCATCCAAACCATTTTAAAAACAGCAATTTTGAAAAATTCAATGAAAGATGTAATTGTGTTTTCTCGAGATTAGATATCGTGCGTCTAACCGATAGACTGTTTTCTACAACTAAGAATGATGTCAAAATAAGCGAAGAAAGTAATCCTTAGTTATCATAAGATGCAAAAACTTGCAAAATCTTTTAGATCTAAGTCGAGTAATATAAGGTAACGAAAGCAAACTGTAAATAATCGCGAACATATGCATACGGTCAAATCGTTGCATTAAATCGCGATGCTGAAATAAGAAACATAATTGCGTACTTTAACAAGAGAAGTCGTTCTATTTTCGAAATCATTAACGATGAATTTCATAATTTCCTTGAAAATTGACCTTGAACAAAGAAATTCGATAAATTCGGATCTAATATTGTTTTAAATTTTCACAACTTGGATAGTTAATATTACTGTCTATGAATGTAACATTTCGAAAAAATCAATACTCTCGGGATTCCGAAATACGCCGATGTTTTACACTATTATTTGTGCAAGTTTATCGTTGCGTCGATAATCGATTACTGAACTCTTCTATTGTACCGTTAGTTATAGTCACCGTTATTTCCGTTGAAACTAAATTTTGCACCTACAACTAATACGTTTAAATTTAAGAGTTATTCGATCTGTTAAACAGAAAACTGAGTACAAATAACGGAAAACTTTTTAATCTGCGTGTATAAGTAAAAGAGAAATTGTTATTGTAAAAGAAACCCCAAAGAAGCAAGAAAGAAAGGAGCATATTTGATAGATTTTAGAATGCGTTTAATTTTTATATATTATACAAAACGAAGCAAAAGTTCTTGTCTGAAATCCATAAAATACCGATCCGCTGGCGGGCTATTATTCTATAATAAGGTTTCTATATTTGAAAAATAATCAACTACAATAATGCGCCTAAAATCGAAAATACGATTGCATCATGAAAAGAACAGTACAACAGAGGTAAACATATATTTTTTTCGAATGCCTTGCGCACCCGTCATGTGTAAAAAAATCTTTGTTCTCCACATAAAAACATAACGTCGAAGAGGCAAGAAAATTCTTAAAATATCCTGTTACTTATATTATAGTATTTTTTTAATGGAAAAAATGGTTGGAAATGCAATATAAAATATAAAGTTATTTGCGTATTAAATAATGATAATGATACTTGTTAAAATTTCTTTTATATTTTTTAAAGATCAAAGAATCTTCTGAAATTGCTCGACTACCATTAGTTATATATACAAGGCCGATTCGTAATCATATAAGTATATTTTAAAATTATTTTTTTAAAAAGTGCCTTACAGTCTTTGATCTTTAGAATAATTTTTTGCAAGTATATTATTAAGAAATAATTAATGTATCTACCCTATAGGAATACCGACTAATTAGTTTAACGCGTTTCCGAGCAATAGGAAAATGCGAATTTTTATGTCTTCTTATATCATTAATAATTTATATTATATTCCTGTCACTAAATGAAATATTACCTCCAAGACGTTTACGATTATTTAATACAGCGAATAATAGTAATATTCGATGGGTCCAATCGCAAGATGAGTAAAATAATATCTACATGTTCATGTTAAAAGATTTAATTATGACAAATTTTATTCTGTATACGAAATATCGAGCAAGTTACATATTCATATTTAATCCCCGTTGTTTTATATATTATTAATAATCTGTTAAAAGTTAAGAGAGATCGAGCGTTTTGAGCGATTTTACGTTTAGTTCAATGTTGAATGTACAGAATCAACTAGAATGCAATAATAAATAACCTCTACACTGAGATGCATGTCTCACTGTTGTTAATTAATTCCTGTTGCTAAATTTCCACCGGGGTTTCGTTCGCTCGAGAAAAAAAGTCAGAAAAAAATACTACTGATTCTCAAAAATAATAAAATAACCTTCTCTCCGTATAAACTGGAGAAAAAGAATCGTCTGTATAAACTTGTATACTAGTCAAAACAGTTAGACAACATAAATATCATACCTGTAATAATGTGTATGTAAAATATGACTCAGGTGCCCAATCATCTAGTTGTTCATCTATGTGAAGGAAGCAAAACACTTTTCTACTCAACAAGTTGCACCGGCAACGACTCGCTGAGACTGACGAGATGTTCGCGGGAGCAGCGAATTTACGCGCACTCATATCCCGGCTACAAACGTTTTACAAGATACAGGTATACATAAGTATGCTTTCGACCACGTCTTCTAACTACGCGCACACGCGTATATGGTGTTGCGCCGACTTTCGCGAAAAAGAATACGCGAAAATTCCGTTGGCGCGCGAGAATTCGAAGAATTGGTGCATCGGCGAAGATGGCGCGGCAACTTCCGGAACCAACCACTCGAATCAAACAAGTTGCAGCAGCTCGTCCACTTCAATCCTTCTCAAACAATAACCGACGAACGATCCCCGGTGCCGAAAACAGCGTCCTCGTCCTTCAGATCTCAAATCGAGACTGATCGTCCACGCCGCGACCTAACCTCCAGCTTCCCCATCCCCGATGGCATACATCTCTCAACTGAGGTGATCTCCTGGTATCAGACGCTCGCATCGGCCATGTTTGTTTTAGTACCTACGGCAGTCGAGAGCGCGCGCGAGAAGGACAGAGAAGTAGAGAGAAGCCCGTGCGGCTGCGAGAAGTGCGTCGCCGCGCGCGCGCGAGAACCGTCTGGTTTGCGCGAGCAAGACAAAGACCGAGGGTAAACAGAGAGAGATGGCGCGAGGAGCTATAGTCTCGTACTACACTCTACAGTGCGATGCGCCGAGAGAGGAGAGGAGAGGAGAAACACGACGGTAGTACGACGTTCCGTGTGCTGTGCGTGTGTGCGCCACGGCCAGTGGTACGGCGATGCAGTTTTGAAACGGGCACCCGTGCTCTATTCTATTCCTCTCTCTTTCTCTATAATAACCCCTGTGTTATCGTGTACTGTGTGTGGTGCTTGTTAAACTCGGCCACCACCGAGAGACAGAAGAAAGTGCACATCCGAGAGATAATCGCGCAGCCCGATTGAAGCCGGAGTCTCTTCTATAAGCCGCCGACAGTCGCCGGAGAGGAGAGGACCTAGAGACTGGCGGACGTGCCCTGTTACAGGAAAACAGAACATGCAGGTAAGAGACCGCGAGTGTCGGTGCACTTTTACTGGAAAGCCGCTCGAAAATCGCGCGCGGTCCGAACGACAACAAACATTTCAGAGCTGCGCGCGGTAGCGGCGTTTCGAGCTGCTGATGTGCATCAGCAGAGCCGCGAGCGGCAACGCCGCACCATTTTCAAAACCCCGATCGCGGTTCATGATGTCTTCATGTACACACGACGTTCGCCGAGCTCGAGTGTATAGATAAAACGCGAGTCGCCTTGGTTTTCGGTCCGCATGCAACCAGGGGGGAGTGTTTATGTCGGCTAGTCGCGGTAGCCGCCAAGTCCATGGCTCCGCGAGTAGCTCTAGCAGTCCGTTCGCGCCGGAGCAAATCAATATAATACACCCGCACATACATATACATACATACGTGTACGAGAGAGACACATATATATATACCTACGGAGCGATGGCTTCGCGCTCGCTCGGAAACACGCCCCCGCGCTCTACTCGCGCACTGCATTCTCTCGTTCTCTATAATATCTATATACCTATATGCATATATATTGCGCGCTATAGGTGTGCACAACGTTATGTAGTCGTGTGCGAGACAGTGAGATGGGGATGTATATATAGCTAACGCACGCGAGAAAGTTTTTCCCGCGCGCAAGAGTCAGCAGCCCACTGCGGTGCACTTGTATGTACAATGTACACCTATATACCTTACCTACTACTGTTTGTTTTCGTCCGCTCGGTGCGCGGCTGAATTTTCGAATGGATTTCGGAGTGTATAATAGGTGCAGTACGAGTTGATGGAGTTGCGGAGTCGCGGGGATTAATGCAGCTTTCGGGTTTCGTGAGCAACGGCGGCGGCAGTGACGGGTAGGCGCATCGACGTTTTCGAGCGGCCGCGATTGTGTGCTGCATGTGTGCAGCGGCGGCAACGTATACCTGGCGATAGTTACATTAGTTACTGCGATTGATTTCGTTCGGAGGAACGGTGGAAGATTCGTTATCGCGCTGATTGCATGCGTAGTTTTTTAATATTGGAGCTTTTTCAGGAACATGCTTAAGTTTTAATTTTTTTTTTCTTTTTCATGAAAATTGATTTTTTGTGTTTATAGTTAAAAATAGTCTGGAATTACTATCAAAAATTATAGTCTTAACATTTACGAGGAATTTCTCTTTGAGAACCAATTTTTAAAACGCCTTCCTTTCGGCCTTAATCTCAATCTCCCTTATCTAAGGATAAGAATTCACAATATTTACAAATTTACAAAATAGTGCTTAGGAACTCCTGCATTCAATAACAGAGCAAGTAGTAAAGCAATTTGCTATAGATAGAATCTTTCTAAATTGGTTATTAAGCTCAGTACTGGAATATTTTTAGCCTAGTTGCTTAGTTAAATTTATAAATGATGCAACATCTTCTAAAATGTAGTACCATCATTTTATGCACTAAATAATTTTGGTGCTATTAGAGTTATTTTGAAAATGTAAAAACAGTCAGATATTAATAAATATTATATAAATTTATATGAATTAAACGTTCACACAAGTATTATGTGCTTATCTTGCAGGGTCTATAAAGTTGAGATAATGTGGCTACGAAGCGAGCATGTGAGTCGAAGGCTGCGTGGCCGATTAGGCACAGCGGTTGTTCCTGCCTCCAAGGGTGCAGGTAGACGTGTCCAAGCAGGTACTGTCCGTAAAGCTCCAGCCATTAATAATAGCAGTCAACGTGTGCATACTACAAGCAAATGTGGACGACTATCACGTTGGAGACGCCGTTCACCACATCTTCTAAAAGAAGCATGCAAAGAGAATGTTTTAAATTTTGCGAAAACCACACCTATTAGACAAGAAAAGGGCCCTCGACGAAGAAAGTGTATCAAACGGTCAATGGTTACATCCACACCAATGAATCGTGGTTTACCCAAGGATAAAATAATTGTAAGCTAATAATGATCTCTTTTAGAAAATTGTATAAATTTAATATTTAAATTTTACTGAGATGATACATTTTTTCAGCCTCCAAAAACTAATAAGATTGCTAAAGTATCCGAAGAATCTAAAGAAAATTGGGATTTGGATACAATACCTCTTTTCTCTCCACCTATAGGCATTTCAGAAGCTGTCTGTTCCTCAACACCAACTGAAGCTTACAATATAAAAAATTCAACAGTCAACTCTGTTAATGAACTGATGCCTCCTCCTGCAGAAACAACACAACCAGATTTTTCATGTCTGCTGGATGAAGAAGGAAATAGAACTTCTGGTATGCTTTTTTTTATGTTCATAGAAAAAGGTGCACTATATTCAAAGAGATCGATTGTTTAATCACTTTTCGACAGTGAATCAATTGCTTTGACTCTATGTTGCACTTTTGACATGAAATTCTGTAATTTAATTTATCTAGATGTTTTAAATTTTAATTAATTTTACATCTCAGTTTCTCCTATTTTAGACCTACTCTCACTCCACTATTCAGCAATTTGTACATCAACTGATCAATCAGATGAATATTATAGTGTTTCACACTCAACTTCCATTTACAACAGCCGCATGACATATTCTACAGAAAGATATTTTCCCAATACAAAGTATTCATTTATTAATAATAATGAAAATAACGGCGATCTCTCAAAAAATCAATATACCCATATTGAAAGTGAATCTTCAAAATATGAATCAATGCTTGCATACCCCTCTTCCAAATACAATAATATATCGAATATTTATATTACGAATTTGGAAGGTCCATCTGATTCAAATGGAAATATTGAAGATAAATATGAATCTGAAGAAATCAGCAGAGATTACCAAGATGTCAAGTATTTGGAAGTTAGTAGTGAAGAAGTGGTTGAGAGCTGTGATGTTGATAATATGGTTACAAACGTGACGGATGATAGGGATTCGTTTGATCCCTATGTGTTCATCAAGCATTTACCACCGTTGACAGCAGCAATGAGAGCAAGATGTCCAGCACTCCCTTTAAAAACAAGGAGCAGTCCAGAGTTCAGTTTGGTCTTGGATTTGGTAAGTTATTGAAGTATCTCAATAAACTTTCTTTTTCCATTCAATTTATTACAAAAATTATTAATCATACACAATGGTCTTTGTTACAGGATGAAACTTTAGTGCATTGCAGTTTGCAAGAATTGTCAGACGCTTCATTTCGTTTTCCAGTGGTTTTCCAAAATATAACTTATACAGTGTTTGTGAGAACAAGACCGTTCTTCCGAGAGTTTTTAGAGCATGTATCTTCATTGTATGAAGTCATATTATTTACGGCAAGTAAGCGCGTCTATGCAAACAAACTGATGAATCTGTTGGATCCAACTAGAAAACTGATCAAGTATCGATTGTTTCGGGAACATTGTGTTTGCGTAAATGGAAATTATATTAAAGATTTATCCATCCTAGGAAGAGACCTATCCAAAACTGTAATTATTGATAACAGTCCGCAAGCATTCGGATACCAGGTAATAATTTGATCAAATTGTTAACAAATATATTAATTTTTTTTAACTCAAACTAATAATAAATATTAATTTGTAGTTGGAAAACGGTATACCAATAGAAAGTTGGTTTGCAGATCGAACAGATAGCGAATTAATGAAACTAGTACCATTTCTAGAAAACCTTGTACATTGGGTAAGTAATTCATCATAAATTTGCTACAGGTGCAAATAGTTTGTTACTTAAGTACTAATGTTAATGTATTTTACAGGGTGGAGATGTCCGACCGCGAATTCGAGAACAGTTCCGACTTTTCAGTTTTCTACCACCTGATTAATTTTAAGATAAAAAAGTAAATTTATAGACCAAATTAAAGTAAGATATTTTACTTTGGTGATGGTCGAACTCTATTTGTTTTAATGCGTACATTTAAAATTATATAGACGGTTTTGTCCCAACAGACATAACTGTACTGTATGTAAAATTGGCGATAAAGTTTGGCTGCGAAAGATAACAGGTAAAAATCTATTATCGAATAATAACCCAAAGGGTATAAAAGTATAGCTATATATATACACATACACATATATATACATTGTAAAAATTATTATTCTGTAAGTGAAACATAGTACTAACGATTTTTGAAGTTTACTGTAATAGATTATAAACTTGGAGAGAATTTCCAAATAATATTAACTGTGCTATGTTCCACTTACATAGTTGTTTTTAAATAATAGTTTATTCGTTTTTACCGGCCTTGAATCGAGGATCTTTTAACTGAATTAATTTATTAATTGAATTTTATTTATAACTAATTTATCAAATTTTGATACGCGCACCAAGTCGTCAATTTTTTTCGAATGAGTCACAAATTTTGTATTTTTAAAATACTTTAATTATTAAATTTTAAAATGTTTTCTAATAGTTTTACAATTCATAATCATATTGAAATATTCATTGTTATAATTCTGTACATAGAATGACGCCTTTCCGGTATAAGAGGCGCTTCTATTTTTTTTACGTTAGACAAATATTATATGAATGTATTGATTCATAGTTTGATATCATGTTAATATTGATGGAAATGAATGTATTCGAGAAATAGTTAGTATGCAACATCATGAATTTTATTGTAACGTAAGTTAAAAGACAAATTGATAAAGGAAACCTTTGTGATCGGTTTTAGAATTTACGTTTTTTTTTTCACTTTTATACGAGTTCCTTTATTTTACGGCCATTTCACATTTATTACTTCTTAAGGTTTTATAAAACCATAAATTGGTTTGTCATTGACCATTAATTTCTGTAGTATGCACAATTTCTTTATGTTATGACTATACTACATACATACATAAAGATTGATTAAAACGAGCTTGATAAAGGAAAGCAAAATATCAATCAGTTGGTTTGTTCCGAAAAATTCTGTGACTTCCAGTTGGTGTTGGAAAATCCTCCGTTCGCTAGTCTCCCAATGAGCACACTAGCACGCTAATGGCGGAGAGAAAAAGAGAAGCTAAAGAGCGTTAAAACTTAAGAAAAATAACATTATAAAAAAATATATGCCTTAAGTACAAAAAATAAGATTTAGAAATCTAATATGTAATAATAATTACATAATTATTATGGTCAAAATCAATTTTCTTAGTTCAGTTGAATGAGTCGTGCTTTTTTTATTTTTGGTATGATACATATTTTAACAGCCCAGATAATGCCTATCAAATGTATTTAGTACTTAATACATAGAAAAGGCTCAATGTCTGGGAATATGTATTGTAAATCATTTTTAAACATAGATGATAAAGTTAAACGTTTTACTTGATGACTCTGAACAAAATTGTGGATCAATTTATTAAAAAAACACTAAAAGTGTTTTGATTTTATTTAAAAATTGAGTCATTTTTATGAAATGGGATTTTTAATATGAGATGTATGAAATTTTATATATTACTCAAAATATTATTATTTTTTTATAACTATTGAAAAAATTAAAAAAAAAATTATATTATTTGCTAAAGTGTTTTGGAAGAAAAATTCAGATTTATGCCATTATTATTGCAATATATTGGCATAAAATATTACGTCACTTTGACTACTTAATCATCTACGGTTTAAAGCTTGAAACGTTTGTTGCAGTATTGGAATGAGACCTTATTTAGTCTTTTTTGAAAATGTATGCGCTACAAGTATGATAAATCGTTTTGAAAAAAGCTTCTATATAGATTATTATTAAAGTGATCTCAGTTGTAATGCCGATAAAAAAGTTGCGGATTTTTATAAGTGCTGGAAGAAAGACTATGGTCGTTATATGCATCCCCAAGCATTGCATCCGTTAATGGATTAAAGATATAATAATGAACAAAGGAAATAAAAAGGTTGTAAAAATAATTTGTATGACTTAGATTATAGACCAAGTTCATACTAACAATTTTAGCAAATTTAGAGACATATGTAACGAAAACCTATATGTAAGAATTTTATGTATCATACCCCATTTATTGGACTAGTCGAATTTTATTTTTTTTAACGATAAAACGTATATATCTTAGGAGTTTTTTTTTACAAATTTTACAAATCATTATTTTTTTATTAAACTTGTGTTTAATGGCGTTTTTTTCTATTAATTTATTTTCTCTTATCAAAACGAAATAGCTCTTTCATTTTGTCACTTTGTTAAATTCAAACATTCATTATAATACCTATTAAAGAAAGCAACATTGTAATTAAGATAGTTAATAATATATTATTATTACCAAGGCATAAACTACTACACATAATAACTTATTCGCACGCAAAACGAGATGCCGTTCATTTTACACTGAGCATATGTAAGCGACAATGAGAAAAAGAGCTAATCAAAATTTATTACTAATTATTGGAGAGAATAACCCAACTTGTATAATGGGTGCTAGTGTGCATTAATTTAGGCGGCGTTCAATACTTTAAGCATTTATATAGCTTGTTATAAACTGCGCAATAATACTGTAAAGTAGCTTCCACAATCCATAGTTCGATTGTAACTCTATGAACTGTTGTGTATACCGTCAAAGAAAACAGGAAAAAAGTAAATCGACAGCAGCATAATTTAGTTGTTTGGACGCAATTTCTAATTTTTCTAATACCTATAGCTAGTTTCGATGACGCACAGTATACGGTTAAATTTGCATCAAATTTGAAATTTACGTGAAACTGTCGAGAACATCAATTCACTTTAGAAATGAGGTGCAAAGGATAAACGATGTAAAATGAAATTATAATTGTACCTGCGAAATGTTACGTCTCTTGCTCGTCCAATTGAAAATTTTAGAGAAGAAATTTATATTATATTTTTTCACCTCACTTCTAGAGTACCAGAGTTATATCACAAGTTTTACTTTGCGACCGTTATTAAATTTAATGTGATCATTTAAAAAAATTCTTCCACACTTTACAAATAAATGTTTAAATTAAAAGAATAAACCTGTGTTATTTATTTCTACCTATACCCATTACGTTTGAATTTCTGGAGGCAAGAATTATGAGTAATGTCATTAGATGTGTGCATTTTAAAGGTGTAGGATACATCTTGGACAGGGGATTATTGCAGTTAAAAAAAATGTCAATTGTTTTGTTTCTTTGTTTTATTGAGTTTAGTGTAAAAAATCGTTTTTAAATAACTTTTGAGTTATTATTATGTACAAAAACGTATAAATATTGAAATATGCTTGTAGAATATATTAAAAAATTTGTATGCATAAGCATACATTGATATGTACAATTGTTTTGAGTACAAAAGTTAAAATTTATAAAGTTGTACTTCAGATCATACAGGCACCAAGTACTTAATCCATTTATGGCTAACGTGATCTTAGTCTAGAAGTCGTAATAATTTAATAGTATACAGGTACTTTGTTGAGGTGTGGTTGAAAGACACAAAGTGTGATAATTTCCTTTAAAAACTGCTAACGCTTTGAATCATAGCTCGAGTAACATCCTTCAAAAAATCTCGTGCATGCATCTGACACGTATTCCAAAAAAATTTGTCGCGTTATATAATTCTTGCCTCCAACACATATTCTGTTCATTAGACTACTTGATCCCTATAGCATGGGGTGAAAAAATGCTGAAACATGTTATTTTCATGTCAAACATTATATATTATAAACAATACATAAAGTAATTAACAAAACTTTCGTTTCACAAGATAACAGTTTCAAAGATATATATAATTTATAATTTGTAAATTCTCTATCAAATACTAAAATATAGATTTGACTGCTCAAACTTCTGGTACATTGTAATTCTTCACGATTGTTACAACAAAATAAAAATTAAATGCTTTAACAAAATACTTATGATTTCTCTCATGCAAATACTATTGCACACAACACATGTGTTGAACAAAATACTTTTTCGTCTGCGAATTAGCATAGCAGAGAAATTTTATTTCATCCACGTCTGTATAACATAATTCTATGTACCCGAAATTTGAACAGGCAAGCCACTTCTATTCTTCGTCACGCCGAAAATACCTATCCTCGATGTTTCTGCAATGGTTGATGAGGGTTGGATGACTCCTCACTATATTGGCCAAAGTATTATCTTTAGTAAGTGGTGTTGTTATTATACTGAATATATGTCCAAATACCAGAGCATCTAGTTCATTGGGTCTATTGATTTTTGTAACAAAAGAAGAAAAAAACAGAATTCATCAGTTTTACAAAACATATTTTTTATAATAAAATTCAAGTGATTTAGCAAAAATTGACAATAAATTACAAGACACGCATTCACACATTTTGATGAGTTAGCATTGAATTGGATACAAGTGGCAAGGACCATCAGGTGGATCAAAAGCATTCACAATGGATTCTTCTGATGAAACTCCTATCACTTCAAAGCTATCAATGCTGAGGTTGGGAGTGCGATTGAAAAAGCATTTGTTAACCAAGTAAGCATGATCAATAAGGAGAGGATATCTGCGAATGATTGCGGCTAAGTCTTGAATAGGTGATGAAAGATTTGATGTTGTCAAGGTGTGGACATGGGAAAAAACCAAAGCATCTAGTTCATTTGGACTTAAAATAAAAAATGAAATTTGTTAATACAAATAAAGTGAAGCAAAGATTATTGTTTTTAAAATTCTTACTTGTCTCCAAAAAAATACATCTTATCCTCTAGCCTTTCAGAAAGTGCTTCACAGCATTTTTCAACGTCATCGAAGATCTCTTTCAAAGACTTGTTAGCATAGCCAAGAATGTTCAGTCTCTTTGTAATTTGATTCCTTTTTTGCCAATTAAGCAGGTGGTTCAGAGGCCACGGGTACACGCTTCCATGTCTATTTTTTGTGATGCTTTTATACGTATCCTCATGGCACCAGCAGACATACAACTCAGCATTGTACAGGACATTGTTGACCAACGATTGGTAAGCTCTCAGATTGACCTTATCCTCCTCTGACAAGTTTTCAGAAAGACTCGCACCCTTGCTACTTATAAAGGACACAATGTTGTCGTAATCTGGAATGACAAAGGCTCCGCACTTGATAAAAGGAACTTTCGCAGAAGGAGACATGTACTCGGCATTCCATCTAGGCTCAATTGTAAAATCCAAGTTGCACATCTTCAGGTATGCCTGAACAGCCAAACAATTCGCGTTGTCAGGTAACAAAATCTGCTCCACCTCGTAGGGCTGGTACAGATGAATCGGCTGAGGCCATGGTTCTTGCGCTGCAACGAGATAACGAGGGTCAGTGGTGATTTTTAGTCAATGAACATAGGTTAGGTCGGCTCCAAAATAGATACAAATAAGTGGATATATCGTAAAAAAAAACGTAAATTATGTCAGTATTCACCTCCTAACTCGATGTTCCACGGATCCAGAAGCGTCGAATTCTGCATTTCTGTTAGCGATCGATTATTGCATGTAAGAGTGCACTTTTACGCGGAGAGCCAACCGCGAGCAACGCGAAAAACAGACGAATTCGACTACTTACTTATGCTGCCGAATGCGCTCTGTACAGTATGTTGAAAAAAAATCGATATATGTCTATGTAGTACTTGTGTACTACCCCCTACTCTATTTTATATATATGTGCTCGTATACGCGAATTCCGAGTAATCGTCGCTTTTTCGGAGCAGCTCCGAAATTAATAATACATTCATAATTATTTTTTTCATTACAAAACACTTACGATGAATATCCAAAGTATTTCCACCGCAAATAGCCGCAACTTTACTAATTTTTTTCAGCGCGTCATCCTGAAAAAAATGCGAAAACTGTCGTTATTTTAAATTGAACAACACGCAACTGAAATTGTTGACAATAAATAATAACCTCCTCGAACTCCAGTAAACTGGTATACAATGATTGACGTATTCGCGTTTGTAGAGGCAATTCAGTTTCACCTCCTTCTTGGTTCTCTCTAAAAAATTTTAATTCCTCTTTAAACATTGTAATTTGGATTTCTACCAGTTAATTTTGAAAGAGTTAAATCGGAAAAGGCTAAAAGGACATAACCGCCGCTTACAAACTGCAAAATTTTGCAAATGATGGGGAAACTCTCCCATCATTTGTTTTTATCCGCGCCAAGTATATTTTAATAAAATAATAATATTTAGTACAGTGCGTAATAAACGAAATTCATTCTTGAAAATTTCCCTTTAAAAAAACAATCATGCAATGGCAAAACAAGCCTCTTTTAAAAAATTCCAGCTCTCGGGAAACTCGTAAAAAAAATTTTTCATATAAGCCGGAAGTCCGGACCTAGTCGCGACCCGCTAAAAAAAATTATCATAAGCGGCGGCGGCGAGCGCGCAGATGAAAAAGAAGAAGCGCATGTAGCGACGTCTCGCGGTGTGCGCGTCGCGAGCTGCTCTGTAGCTCGGCGTGAGAGCTCTCTTTCAAAAGCGCCAAGATGTCGAAGAGAGGTAAGCCCCGGCGAAGAGCCTGAAAAATCCATTGGAATCGACCTTAAAACGAGCCACGACAGTTTTATCGCTAGCCTTTTTCGTTTCTCCAAGCCCCAGCCGATATGGTGTTACCAAAAGTTTTCGCCCGAGTCGAATTAAGGCCGGGAAAATCGGCTCGCGAAAAGTGCAAGTGGTGGCCTGTCCTGCGCTATGTTTATTATCGCCATGGTATGTAACGTGTTTTTCTCTTTTAAGGACGTGGTGGATCGGCGGGAGCCAAGTTCCGCATATCGCTGGGTTTGCCGGTTGGAGCCGTCATCAACTGCGCCGACAACACCGGTGAGTATTTCCGATTTTCCAAAAAATCTCGCTGATCAGGATGTGGGGACGTGTCTAACCTCAAACACGACACATGGCTGAGGAAAACACTACTGTGCGGGAGAGTCGAGAGTTTAGCGACGAGTTACGTTGTCCTGGTCTGACTTCGTCGAGGGTTCAGTCGAGCGTGTTAGGGATAAAAAACAACTCCGAGGAGTTTTTGCCGTTACGTACGATTGTGGTTCTTCGTGGAGTTTGCATTGACAGTTGTCTTGAGGGCTAGGTTACATTTTTCCAGTTGAAAAAGTTGGCCTTTTTTGTGGAATATTCAGTGTTCGATTAAAAACAATGTTAAAGTTAATGTAAAAGTTGCTTTACAACTTACGGAGACATAACTATAAAAATGATTATGCTTGCTTCTATAAGATTGTTGTTTTTTTAACTCCTTGTTGTTTAAAATTCGATTCTCATTAGAGTGCGTCAATTTTTTCATTACTATGTAGCTCTTAAAAGGATTGTGCTTAGACGTGTGAGTTTTTGATGGGATGTATTTTTAAGTATGCTTGTAAAGTTTGTGATTTGCATATTATGGTCATAGACCATTAATTTCACATTTTCTTTCATAATTATTCAATTTTTGTTAACTAGGTAATTGATTTTGAATGGGTCATTATTGTTATAACATTTGCAATACTTAATTTTATGAATCTCTCTGTAGTAGCATAAATTTCATGGCAAATTTTATCTTTCAATTAAATTAAGAAATTTCTAAAAAAAAAAAAATCGTCACAGTAAGCAATTATTAATTATAAATTTGTTTTCCAGGTGCTAAGAACCTGTATGTCATCGCCGTACAGGGAATCAAAGGTCGCCTGAACCGTCTCCCAGCAGCTGGATCAGGTGACATGATTGTTGCTACAGTCAAGAAGGGAAAGCCCGAACTCAGGAAAAAGGGTAAGTCTTCATTTTCAAACTTGAATTTTTCGAAAAATCACGAAAATACAACAAAAAAATTAATCTTGTTAAATTTTGTTTACAGTTATGCCGGCGGTGGTTATTCGGCAGCGGAAACCGTTCCGCAGGAAGGACGGGGTGTTTATATACTTTGAAGACAATGCAGGGGTTATTGTCAACAATAAGGGTGAAATGAAAGGTTCTGCTATCACAGGTCCAGTTGCAAAAGAATGTGCAGATTTATGGCCCAGAATTGCATCTAACGCTAGCAGTATCGCCTAAATTACCGTGTATAAATATTTTACCCTTAATAAAACAAATCTGGGTTTGTATCCAGTACTTTTTTTGTATTTCATCTTCAACCATGCCTTACATTTTTTATTCATAAACTAAGCAAACCTTTATGAAAGGTTTTGTATCACGAACTACTGAAGATTTGTTGTATTAAGAAAAAAACTGCGAAATAAATATTTAAGTACTCGAATTTAGCATACTTGACTTTGAAAAAAGACTACTTTCATTTCATTGAGTGAGCCAATGCTTCAAGGTTGTAAATTTTCATACAAGATCATTGGCATAACATTGATCTAAATTTGTGGCAAAGTTAAAATATATATACATTGCAATACGTAATTAGATCTAATTGTTTCCTTACTATACTTATTAATTTGAAAAAAACGGCTTTGAAAATCATTTCCTAGTTAAGCGCGCGTTATGGATGGCTGAAAATTGAAATGGTCTTTTTTTAAAAAAGCAAACCTTTTTTGTTCGCACTTTTTCTCAAATAGTACAATTAGCGTTAGAGAAAAACCTTCGATCTTTTCTTTCGGTGTGTGTGAAAAGAAAATTGCCAGATATTGTTACGTATTTCACGGAAAGACCGCAGAAAAGTAAATATATAAGAAAAAAAAAATAGATGATTAACTGAAATTTAATATAAAATGCAGGCGGCGGATTTGTTTTCATCGCGTAACGAGAACGCGGTGTTACATTAGAAACCCATTATTCTTCAATTAGATTTAAAATCGTTTCTCCACATGCAAAGCGCATACAACGACTTTAATTACCGACACGCTGCTGCATCCTTAAGTAATTGTTTCAATCATAAAAGTTAACTCATCGAGTTTGTGCATCCGAAGATAAACGTTTCTGAGTAAACAATCTTACTCGTTTCGTACTCCATTTTCGTCAGGGGAAAGACCGCGAGTCAGCCGATTTTTTTCTCTATCAAATCGGTTCGTTTTGCATCAGAGGAAAAACCAATTAAACGACATACGCATTATTTATAAAAATTATTCCACAAAATCCGATATAAAGTTCGACACGCGCGCGCGCGGCATCATTTATTTTAATCATGCTAGTGCGGCGTAATTAAATTATCAGCGAGCGTCAAGGCAACAATAGGATTTATTTGTAACATTTTTAAAGCGCCTTGATGAATAACTCATTAATTGCATAACACCGGTGATTGCACGAATAATAATAAATCTTGGCATCGCGAGCCGTGCTCATTACCAATTTTTCAAATAGACTCGCTCTTCACTCAGATTTATAAGCCT
Source organism: Cecidostiba fungosa (assembly GCA_900474305.1). Lineage (NCBI taxonomy): Eukaryota > Metazoa > Arthropoda > Insecta > Hymenoptera > Pteromalidae > Cecidostiba > Cecidostiba fungosa. The sequence goes on along the minus strand of UCOJ01000275.1, from coordinate 53,822 downwards.
CTTCTCACAACTCTTTCAATTTGAAATCCTCGGCTTTTTGCGCCGATAAATCGCCTGGAATTTGAATACTCGACGACTAGAGCTAACGGACACCTATATTGGCGTATTAAAATTTCCAATACATGTACGCGATCTTTTTTCCTAATATACACTCCGCACTCGCCGTTTCCTACATCGATCTGTCTCGCTCGCATACCCTTTTTTTACGACAATACAATTATGCGAATAACGCGCTTATAGCTCGTATATGTATACAATTGTTATCGCTCTTGGCACGCGTTACACTTCCTATATCTATATAGCCGCTGCTCGCGCGAGCTGTTTTTAAAAAAGGAAGAAAAACTCGACGATTCAAGGAGCCGCGAGTCAGTGGGCGTAGGACGTCTTTTTACGCGGGACGATGTGTTTTTCTATATCGTCTCGTCGCGCTCTATGCCTTTTGTCGCGCGAATATCTATACATACCTACTTGATTGATCTGTGCGCGTAGATCCGTTTACGATGATGCGGTCGTATTATTTTTGAGTTTCATGAGAACCGAGAGTCTAATGAGCCAAGCCCAAAAATTAACGATGCGCGATACGCATCAGAATATATGTACTCCTATATATATAAGCATTATATTATCGAAAATATTTGTTTTGCAATCCGAAACTCAATGTCAGTTCGTTTACAAGTTAAGAGGACCTTCTGTTCCGTGATTTTCTCCTCGTTCGTTACAGTTAAGCCTTCGTAATTAAGCGGCAATTTGAAATCGTTAGTCGTAAATCACAGTCCGATGCAAATACGAGCTTTTCTCTTCCGATAATCCAGCTCGCGCGGCGTAAGCGCGTTTTACTGCGAACCTTTTTTTTTTTTTGCACCGGCTAACTCGATAACGGCAAAAACAGTGCTAACTCAACCTACACCGTTGTAATAAGTAACAAAATGAGCCGCGTCGATCTCGATTATAATAACTCTCTCACGTTTGTATCGATCGGAAATCATTTCTTCTTCCGCTTCGGGCTGCTAATTGCAGATGAGACTATAACGCATATAGACGCGGATTTTCGCATTATAATTTGCGCGAAAAATTCACAGGCCTTTTATATCCCGGGCTCTGTTTATTCTTCGGAGCGGCTTTGTTCACACGTGCGCTCGCGTGTGGTGTAGTTTTAAAATTAAGAATCGATTTTCATTGTATGCTATATAGGTACGTCGTAACTGTGTATGACTTGTCAGGATCGATGAAAAATTGGCTGGGAAACGTCGGTACCGCAAAGCTACGACATTTAGAACTTTACGGAGAAAATGAATGAGATGAGAAAGGTTGCGACGCTACACTCAACAGCAACTGTGTGAATGGAAGCCGCGCATTGCCGGGAAAAACCGTTGTACAGGAGGAGAACAAAAACAGGTGCAAAAAACGCACCGGCCGCCGCCGGGATCAGGAAGAAAGGGATATTATTGTATATATGCGTGTGTCCAAGATTTGATACTACTGACCTTAAATGTGTTATATATGTGCCTATTTTCCCTTAATTTAGAGTACAATTTTGCGAAAGAGGTGTATTCTGCTGAAATCGAATTAGCCACGGATCGATACTCTGATTGATCGACAATTAAATACTATAGCACACACGACGCGCACGTGTAATTCGAATGAAATAAACTCGCGCGCGTATAATGGAGTCGTTAAGAAATTAAAAGTTACGCGCGCCTGTTCGATTTTCGATAAAATTCTGCAAACGCGCACGCTCGTATTTTGAAAATTACGGCTTTTCCTCATTTAAAAAAAAAAACTGTAAAACCGTCATTGCGCTTTGTCGCATACGCGCGGCGACATAAACTCGTTCGTAAATAAATTCAAACGTTATTAGAAAAGCTGCAAAAAGCTCATAATTACATAATACACGGATACCCACATGTAAATTGCACTCGTATATACACGCGCACGTGCAGCTAAATTGAAAATCGAACAATCGATCCGCGGCAAATTTTCCCAAATTAACGTCTTTCTCCAAATCGATCGAGCGTTTAAAATGAAGAAAAAAAATGTGTATATAGCCGTATTCGAGAGAACGCGAGTCTAATGTATATACTATATAGAGAACGAAACAAAGGAGGGAGCTGCGAGTGGAGCCTTAGCCGGCGGCTGTCCGCGCGCGCTCTGGAGCGTGCGATTTTCAGATTACATATATTCCCGCGCCGGCAAGAGCAGACAGTCCATTCGCCGTCGGCACTTCCCGGTGCACGGATCAGCAGATCAGTCTCTCCGCACCGACCTCAAGACCCATATCCATCGGAGAGTCGAGTTGTATAGCCAAGAGGCTATCCTTTTTCATTTTTTTCAAGTCAAGCGGGGGCTCCAGCAGCTACCTGCTTTATCAAGGTGAACGCGCAGTTTTGTGTGTGTTATAAATACATATATATATATACCTACATTATAAGTATATTGGATATAGTAGTTCGAGCCGCGAGTCGTCAGACTTCGCGAGCGTCGCCTCTATGTTTGCGTTTTGACTGTGTGTGTGTATAGAGATATACGCCTACGCGTTGTATTGTACCTATATATATGTACACTTACCGTGTGTACAAGTGTGCGACATAAAAAAGACGGAGCGATAGTGCCAGGCTGATTCTACAATTGTGCGATTAGGCTCTTTAGAGACGCGCTCGAATAATTTTACGGGTAGACGTTGGTTTTTTGAATTTATGCGCGCAGCTATATATTCAAATTAGTCGATTATTATGGAACAAGTGTGTCCGAATACCATAACAGGTCGCGCCAAGTACACACGTATAGAGTCAAGTATATACATATATCAAAGGTCTGAATAATATACAATCGAACAAAGCTTCCACTGCATTCCAGAGCCGAAAAAAAAATTATTTGAATTTCAAATCGTCCGCTCGCAACTGTAGACTCTCCCTATAAACCTTTTTCGGCGAATCTATATACCTTGCATATACGTAATATCGCGCCGATGGCGATTTCGTATAATCGCGCGTATATACTCGCCGCCGGTATTACGGCGGTTTACGTTGCTCGTGTCGGGTATACATACATATAGCTATTACACAGCCTCTTCAATTCAACGCTCGGTGCCGCTCGCAGTCAGTCAGTATTATAGCTTCTAATAGAGGAGGCGGCTTAACTTTGTATTTTATCGGGCAGCAGTTGATAGCCGCGCGTCTGCGACGCTACTTGACTCACTGCGCGATGGGTTTTTCGCGGATTATTCTTGTCGTTCGGTAGGGAGATGTGGTGCGGCTTATTATTTATTATTGTTTACGTTGCAGTTGAGTAGTAATAAGGAGTTTTTTCCGTTGCTACCTGTGTGCGGTGATAAGAAAGTGCGATTGTTATATTAGAGCTGTGAGACTCTACTTTGCGGTACTTGTTGCACTTGTTGATCTTATAATTGACGCGTATATTGGAAGAGGAATATAAGTGCAGGGTTTGCTGCCCATCGTTATATACTGTGATATAGAAGGATATAGGAAACTTTTTCTACGAGGCATTGCACGTGAATTACATACTCGCTTGTGCGAAGGTATTTATCATTTTTTTTTCCTAAAATGTTCAATGTCACGCGTCGATAGTATCTTCTATTTTTTTTTAAATTACTTCACGTGACCGAAACACGTGCCATACACACATACTATCACAAGCTAATGGCTAAAGCACATATGAGCCAGTGTGTATACCGTCGTCATCACACGTGTTTATTGTTATTGGTATATATATATATATATATATATATAATACAGAAAGTCGAAGAACACTCCGTGTGCGTGATTTGATTTTCAAAATAAAGTGATCGTCGCTTAGAATATATGATTGATTTCACTCGGTCCCTCTATATACATATATATGAAAATAGAAAAATCCCACTGCTATACTGCATCGCGCCTATTAATCTCGTCCAAAAATAAACTTCGACATGCACCGAACAACTTCCCAACACGCGATCTTCCTTTCAATGTCAAACTCTCTCGCGCACGCATGATATATACATATAAAACACTTGTAAAAAGAAGTGCGTCCTGATCCTCAGTACACTGCACAGCACAGCATCATCGTGTTATCTGCTCCAAACGTGCCTATCTTTTATCGTCTCTCTCCGCGCGCGCGCACACGTAATCAAAAACGATAGCTACGTGTGACACCGAAAAGCTCTCGAATCGAGGAATCTTGAATGGAAAAGAGCTCGAATTAGCCTGCGTGTGTATATACTCACGCTTTCTATATATCTCGCCGTTGCAACGCGCGTATTATAAAACTTTCACGATATTATCTCTCCCGACATCTTATTACGTGCGCGGGTTGCAATTACGCGCGTTCTGTGACATGACAACCGGAGATAAGTACACACTGCGTCTAATGACGATCGTTTTTATTTATTTTTTTTTTTACTGTAAGCGTTGAAAAAAAAGTGCGGTAATCTACGCGTTGGCGGGGTTTTGATTTATATATCAGGGGCTTCTGGAAACTTGAATATAAGGAACCCGTTTTTTCGGACAATGCGTATGAGAGATTGAAAAATGTATGTATATAGGTGGTCCGAAAACTGGTTAGATAGCATTGTTGTAAAAATAGAATCTCCATCTTTTGCTATCGGGATTTCGCTGGGTGTTGGAGCTCCGCTTATTGTTGCAGTAAAAGGCGAATCAATGTGTCTTTTAAAATCACATGCGCCGAGAGCCATGCACGATAAACGCTGATAGTTTTCTTCTTGCGAGATTGTTACGACCCCTCGTTGTTTATGAGCTGTAATTATAATATATCGGTCGGAGAAATAATATCGCTTAGTATATAACGGCTCATCATCTCACGATTCAAGGACTGCGGATATATACCCTCGTAGCAGAGGTCCATTCAGCTGACGAACGGCTGCAAAGTACCGTACTCAGAAGCCAGCTCGGATAATCCGCTATATACGGAGGCATCATCATCCAGCCGATTGTAGTGAAACTCGGCGGCTGTATAATCTTAGCAAGCGAACTAAGCGTCGTCTCTCGAAGATATATGTCTGCGGGGGCGTGCATTCAGACGTATGCCGCCGCATTTTTTGACAGCTAAAAATACTGGCTTTTTCGTCGTCGGCTATTTCCGATGCAGCACTAGCGGAACTTGCCTGTGTGCGTGTGCGCTGTGTCTAATAAGTAGGAACTCTCTCGCGACACTACGATTTCCGCGCTGCTGTGTCGTCCAGACCGTTGCTGCATAGGCGGATAGCAGACGCTGTAAACTCGCGCAGACGCGAATAGCCACACATATAGTTTAGTACTTAGTATACGCATACTGCTGCGCTTTTCGCGTTCGGCTGGCTGCCGGTTGTTATATACATAACGCATACTTTCTCGCGCAAATCTTCGCTCGTTGAATCACTTCGATCAAAGTGGCAGAGTATCTTCTCTTCCTCGTCGGCCCTTTTCCGGGTGCAGTGCGCGAGTCTGCGGCTATACTTCCGGGATCGCGATGTCGCCGTAACCAGAAGGTCGCGGGAGCAGACGCTGAGAGAGAAAGAGTGAGAGAGAGAGAGAGAGGAGACAAAGACGTCGCGGCCAATAGGAGAGCGCCGCCAGTAGGAAATTTCTAGGTTATGGGACGCAGCAGCAACACGATGCAGTCAGTCGTCGGTGTTGTCGTTCCCGGGCGAAGGAGGCCATCAGCAGCAGCAGCAGCAGCAGCGAATCGTCGCTGAGAGTGTCTTAGTGTGAGGATCGCGAGGATGGATGCCGCGTTGGCACGTTGACGACGAGACGACGACGACACCACGAGGAGAGATAGCTTACATAGTGCAGCTGCGAGTTACACACTCTGTGGAATTGAAGGAGCGAAAGAAACGGTGAAGGTTCGTTTTATTAGCCGCACGCGACCCTTCCTATATCGCGACTGTTCGCGAAAATTTCGCTACCGTGACCCGGTTGCTTCGGAGAGGATAATCCTCCGATTCTCGTATGTAGATATATAGACGATCCGCGGGATAGGTATTTATAGCGCAACGATACCCAGCGTCGTCGTTTTTCGCGCTTGGGAGGCTCGTCTTTGCAGGCTGTAAATAATCGGAGTCGCGCCGCCGACGAATTGCGAGTGTATCGTAGCTTGCGCGGCGGTTTGGAATATGGTGGGATGCTTGAAGAGCAGCGTTTTCTCGATTATCTGATCTAGTATGAACAACAGAGTTGTTAGAACAATTAGCTGGTGGTGCTTGGATGCTTGTAGATTTTTATCTCTTGCAAGGAGTGTTTTTTAGGCCAACTTGCAATTTTTTTATCACAGTGATGCAAGGATCTGATTTGCTGGTTGGAAATTTTCTTGCTGAATTTAATGTTGTTTACAATATATACCAGCCTTATTTTCACAACTGTTGGTCGCTTTCAATGTTGTCATAATATTGAAATAGTAGCTTTTTCTAGATGTGCAATTTTTACTTAGAACCAGATTATTATGTCGCAGCCATGACTTTAATTACAGTCTGGACTGTGGATGCCTGTGATAAAAATATCCAGAGTTGCTTCATATTTTAAAAATGCCTCAGATTAAGGATCTAATCTAGCACTCGAGTCTTCAAGAAAATTCTAAGCGATTAAGAGCAGTTGACTTTCTCACTTATCTGTATTGATATTTTTATTCCAAAATACTGTTTACTATTTTGGATTTTCAGGAGTAGTGGTAGTAGTAAATAAAAATATTCATGAAGACAATCAAGGTTCATCAACATATTTATATAATTGATTATCAAATGTTGGATTTAATCATTTAAATAGTTGAATTATGCTATTTATTTAACGCTATGTATTTATATGCAATTCATTATTTTCCAGGTGATCAATGATGGCTCACTTTGTTGCCGTTTGCGTGGTCTGCGTACTTTGTGCAGCGCATTCGCCGTGCTTTGCACACATGGATGCGCCTATAGTAGTGAAACAAACAACTCCCAGTGTGAAAAATTCAACAGAATTACCCGGTTATAGTGAACATTTACTACCCCATCGGATAGATTACACTGAGATTCCACAATGGAAAAATATAAATACTACAGATTCCAAAGGAATCAATAATAATCACAAACATTCGTTCAACAAAGTGCCTGATGAGAGGAACAAGCAGTCGCACAATGATGATAGGCTAGCAGAAGACCTGGAGCACATCCTTGCACACCAAGAGGCCAGACATAAAGAACTGTTGGAGAGATTGGGACAAAATGACTTGGACTCCCAAGTGAATCAGAAAAATGCAAAAAATGCGAGAAACGCGCGATCGAAGAGGAGTTCAGAACTCGAAGGAAAGTACTTTACCAAAAAATTATTCGAAACATACGGCGACGGCGAGAATATGACGATAGAAGGATTCGAGAAAATGCTGAAAAAAATGGGCCTCTTTCAGTCAGAGTCCAAAGTCAGCGAACAAGAAACTCATAGTATAGATAGTAATCAATCGGGAAGTAGTTTAGGTAAATATCACCTTTGCTTTATAAAATAATTTTTTTTTTTATTGCTCAAAAGTTGACATGCGATTTTCAAATTCCGTTTACTGAAAAGGATATTTATAGACCCTAAAAGCAAATTTTACCATCGCTTCAATCTGCTTTATTTGAAAATCACCGTGTCACGAGTTCTGTCTTTCACCGTGATTTTTTTGCACACCATCAAGATTGATCAATAAAAAAATATTTTGATCAATCAAACAGGCTGATGTACGTGTGAACGCCGGCCGATTAAGGAATGCGACGCTCAAACATACATACTTGGCTTGAACAGTGACTAACCAAGTTGATTTAATGATAGCAATACACGCATATACGCGCGATTAATATCATACTGATTTGATCCAATGGTTTCGCGGCCCCTGACGTCAATTGACCTATCGAATAGCTAATGAATTCCCTCGCGCGGATCCCTAAATGTCCGTGAACTCTATCGAATATTAGATTTCTGAAAATATTGTCGTCGAAATCGTGGATGTACCTAGTTTGTGATAAAAGACGAGTAAATAGCTTTTGTTTTTTACGGATTCACGCCGGTCATGCTTGTATGTTTATCGCGCTATCGATAAACATCAATAGCACGATTCCTATGTACAGATCTCGACCGATTAGTCAAATTCACAATGTTTTTGTTATCCAATCCAAGTTCCAGAGCTTGCAAAGCGCAGACAAAACATATTTTTAATCTTCATATAGAGCAACAAACTCAGAATCGAATAACATCTATTCAGCAGCAAGTTGCGTGCAGCGATGCTACTCTGTAATTCTATATCCGAGCGGAGATAATGCTTTCGTTTTTTTAACATCGTTATATGTCGACTGGAGAGATACTATCTAAAGGCAAATATTGTTGCGAAAAATTGCAACCTGGTACAAAACATTGTTTCTTCTTTTCAGCTAATAAAAAGGAGTCGCAAAGCAATAACGGTCTGCAGGGTGCTAACAAGAGTGTGGATTCCAAACAAAGGGTAAGGATCTTTATGGAAAAAAATAAACGCCTAATCTCTCGAGTACTCGACTCGGTTCAATGTCAAGCTCCGACCGTGAGGCTGCTCACCTCCAAAAAACTCATCGATTTATTTCCGATTCTCTTATTACAGTGCTTGAACAGCAAGGAGTTGCTAACCGCCTTATCGGACGATGCGACGTTCGAGTCGGCGACGACAAATGGTACAACGTTACCTGGCTGGCTGTTCGAGCGTGTGTGTCCGGCACTGGTTTATCAGCTCGTCGCGGTATCGGCTTCCGAACGGGCCGGCTGCATTCGCGTCTCAGAGGGCTTCCAGGCCTCCGAGATCGGCGAATTGGAAACAGGAGAGGATACGCGCAACATGTTCCAAGGTGCGTTTCACTTTATACAGATATGGACGAGCGAATATTTGTACTTTCACTTTTTTTTTGTTTTGACTAATTGACTGAATTATTTGCAGTATGGGTTTACTCCACCGTGAGCATACTGGTGATCAGTCTTTGCGGTCTTCTGGGTGTTGCTGTGATACCAGTTATGGGCAAGAGCTACTATCACAATCTACTGCAGTTCCTGGTCGCCCTTGCCGTTGGCACTCTTTGCGGAGATGCACTCATACACTTATTACCTCATGTAAGTCGACGAAAAGCTTTCGTATTCCTCGAGCTAGTGTAACGGGAATTATGTAATCCAAGATCAGTATACAAGAGAAAAACTAGTTATCAATCATATATACTCTTATTACCTTAGATTGTTTTATTGTTTACTCAAACACGTACATTATTGTTTATCAACACAAATATTTTTATGATTTCATAGTTTAGTAATTTATTTTGTTTGTCTAAACTACTTTTAGGCCATGATGTCGGATTCACAACATAGTCATTCTCATGAAAATAGTCAAACGCATTTATCTGTAGATCATAAAGACGATGATCATAACACGAATATGTGGAAAGGTTTTGTAGCGGTGATAGGTTTAGTTATGTTTTTCTTCACCGAAAAAACATTGAACATTATATCGGAATGGAGGAAATACAATCAGCAGAGTCGCAGATCAAGTCAAGTGAGTAGAACTGGACAGTTTATTTGAAAATTTATCTTGCATTATTTTTAATGTTGCACATTTTTTTTTATCAAACGTTAAAATTTGGTTTTTACTACAATTATTGTAGATACCACCACGGGTCAGAGTAATGAGAGAGTCCGATGCAGGAAACAGTAACACTGTAGGTGAGAAACTTTGCAAACACAAATACTCGACGTATCCGTATTGTTACGGAGAAATCGCCACTGAAACTCAAGGTAACATTAGTCCCGAAGAAATCGTCGCTATTTATATAATTTTTTACTACACAGCGTATTTCACTTTTGTTCTTTAGATAATCTCCATAGTCATCAACATAATCATCACGAGAGACCGCAGACTATTGAGGAGGAGAAGCCTTTGACTTGCAATTCTACTAATTGCACTTCAGTTTCCAATAAGATTATGCCGAATGATGAGAAGAAGGGCGAGGAGTGGAAACTAGGCGATACTGTGATTATCGATTCACACATCGATACAAAGAAAGCTGTCGATGGTTCCGATGTACCATTGAACGAAACGGAAAGTTATACTGTGATTATCAGAGACCACGAAGCCAAACATCACGGTCACGGACATTCACATAGTAATTCGCTTTTCTAACAAATTTTTACGAAAATTATTTTTCAATATGCAACTATTGTAACGGCAATTGTCTTTTAGGTCACGTACATTCTACGCCGGATTCAATGTCGAGTGTCGCATGGATGGTTGTGATGGGAGACGGGTTACACAATTTTACGGATGGAATGGCTATAGGCGCTGCTTTTTCAGCAAATATAGCCGGAGGATTCTCAACGACCATTGCTGTGTTCTGTCACGAATTGCCTCACGAATTAGGTAAGTATTGTGCTTGCAAAGACGCAAGAGTTTATTTGACAAAACTAACCAACCATACTATTTCTTTTTGTGATTCAGGTGATTTCGCGGTTCTGTTGAAGGCAGGCATGAGTGCCAAACAAGCTGTTTTTTATAATCTGTTATCGTCAATACTTTGTCTGTTTGGCATGGTCTTTGGAGTATTACTTGGTGCTACACCAGCTGCCAGTAGTTGGATGTTTGCTGCAGCTGCTGGCATGTTCATTTACATAGCTCTTGTTGATATGGTACGATTTTGTTTTAATTCTTAAAATCAACTTCATTCTTAAAATACTAATTCAACTATTACAATGATTACAGATTCCTGAACTGTCTTCAAATCACTCAGTAGCACATGGTGCTCACTGGCAGTGTCTTCTACAAGCGGCAGGACTGATCTGCGGTTTCGGCATTATGTTGATTATTGCACTTTATGAGCATGATCTCCAAAACTTATTCAGCAGCAGCTAAATTCAAGCCTGACTTATTTACAAAACAAGATAGTACATAAGTCAAATTACCGATAATGTGTGGTCAATCCGGAGCCTAAGAGTTCAATTACAACATGAGTGTAAGTTTTAGTTTTCGGTTTGAATGATGAGGATTTAGTGTATCTTCGGGTTCATTTAATTTTCATACGAATAAATGCGCGTGACCATACACGAAATATTTGCATAGCATGTACTGTAATGAGAAAGGAATACAAACTTAGTGTAAAAAGTTGCGCAGCTCGCATTTTAAGCTTATCTAAATTGTAGGATTTAAAAACATTTACAAAGATATCATTTGTAGAGCGCGTTTGAGATGAAAATTTTTTTATGTGTGAAAAAAATATTTTATTTTCTCATTTAATAAAAGAATTTTCATTTAATGCGCACAAAAGCTGATAATGAATTCATCTTCATTTATATATTTTAAAAAATTGAAGCACATTTTTCATTGTCATTATTCGATTTATTTATTAATTGTCATGTGACTTGTTTCTTTTTTCTTTTTTGAAAAATTATTATACTCATTATTATTCTATGAATTAAGTTTAGATTTTAATTGCATATTTTACTAAATGCAAAATGAATTTCGTTGATTTTTTAGCTTAGAAGAAATATTGCGAAAATTAATTTTCATCGATAATCGCATAAATCCATCAAAAATGATTTTTAAACATAAATGTGGGAACAATAATAAAAAATGCACATAAACTTTACAAAATACGTTGAGCGAGATAACTTTATTTGCAGTATTGTACTTTCACTAATAAGATATAGATGAAATCAAGCTCCGTTTAAATGAGTTTGCATATTGTTCCTTTAATCGTTGTTAATAGCTCTCTAATAAATTTATGTAAAAAAAAGTCCGAACAAAAATACAAACACTAAAAAAGGAATTGAAAAACAAATAAAATACTTATTCTGCATTACCGATACTTAAAGTATATAGAATATTTTGGCAATTACAATATACTTATATGCATTTAATTAGAATCTTCACCCAAATAACGCATTCTTAAAATAATGTATGTTAATTTTTTAATGAAAATATCGTGCTTTTAAAATAACCAAAAATTTTACATACTATTTTTACGTTCAATCAGTGTACTGCTTCAAAAGTTTTTATTTTCGCCAACGAAATTTTATGTAAAGCACAAATATAAGTAGTCAATAGGAACGATGAACATACTTTGTGAGTAATTATAGGTATAATTTACATTCTAATTAATATTTTGACATTCATTATAAGTTGAACATAGCCAGAACTATATATATATATTTTGTAGAAAAAAAAGGCTTATTAAATATTTTGAAGTGATTTTTACCCAACGTTCCTGCCGGCCGTAACTTCCCGAGTTGTTACAAAAATGTTAGCTTTTAATATTTTATGAGAAAAATTTGACAGCAATAAAAAAAACAAACTTTAAATATAATTTGAACTGTGTGATTATATAATTTCAGGTCAGCGTCGTATTATTGTTTTGAAAAAGTGTATTATTTGTTCATGAGAAAAAGTGGGAGATAACTAATTGTACAAACGTATATATTTTCTTTACACTTGTAAAAGAATTAGTGGCTATAATCACATCTATTTTATAACAAAAAATAAAGAGAACCCATTAATGAAAAAGTAACGGTTTAAATGCTAATTAATGGATTCGATATGCTATTCAGATTTTTACATGTTTCTCAATTTTATCGATTGAAGAGTTACTTAATCTTAAAGGCAAACCACCGGTGTAAAATAAAGGACTGCATTTTGTATAACGGTCATGTGAAATTTTGATGACGTTCTTGTATATAAATTTCTAAGAAAGTTTTTCGATATTCTTTTACTTATTTTTCATAAATATACTATTACGCCCCAGTTTCAGAAAAGAAACGGAGTGCAGAAAAGTATGTACTTTATTTAAAATTTACATTAACTACTTCGATTAAGTTTTATTTGAAAAAATAGATTTCAAGCAACGATACTTAAAGCGTCGTTTATAAATTTGTCGTCATTCTTGTAAATAATTTTACGTACATACAATCGTGTATGAAACTTTTAATCCGTGAATCTAAACAAGCCCCCGTACGAGATATAGGATGCAGTAAACACAATAAGAATGTAAAACTGAAAACTCTGAAGCTTAGAATAGTAACTCGAAATTCAACTATTACGATGATTTTCAGGTTGCTATCACGAGTGCAACGATTTATATGTTAGAGTCGTGCGCGTATTTGATGTTCGATTCTGCGAGGACACAATCTTCGTAGACGTAACAATATGTATTCTATAAAAAAAAATGCCACATCGCAGAAAATAAAGTGATTTGTATTTTAAGGGGTGCTAATAAACGTATGATGATGTATTCTACTAAAAGTATGGTTCTTTCATTGTTTATCCCTATTCATTGATAACAACTTAGGTAAGGAAATTCAATATACTATCAAATTTAAAGTTAACGTATTTTCTTTATAAAATTATTCAACAAGTTATGTACATTTCGTAATCATTAGTTGAAAAATTTACAAGTAATATATTTTAATATAAATAATGATACTGTATAGCAAGGCGAATTTTAATATTACATGATTTTTGGTTAAAAGTGAAATTATTTAACATTTGTACATCTGAATGATTACTAATGTGTGCACTGGTAAATTATGCTCACATTGTTACTAGATCATCCTTATCGTTTACTTGCACTGAGAGACTAAAAGCTGTATCCGTGCTTGTCTCACTAGCAATACTATCGTTGAAAGTAGAAGTTTTATTCACGACATCGTTCATTTCACGCATTATGCCTGCCATGTCATCGTCGGGGTCGATTTCCGCATTATCACCTACAACGTCAATTTCCATTGCTGTTTTTTCTTGCGTTGGATCTATTGAGAATGGTGGTGCTAGTGATGGCGATGGTTGCTCTTCTGGTTTCTCTTCTTTCACCTATGATTAAATAAAATTGGTTATAGTTGAGTTGAAGATTACAATGATATGCATAAAACATATATCTTACCTTCATGGGTTCCAATTTGATTTCTTTTGGTACTTGAGCGTGAAAAACGCAATTCGTATCAAAGATTACAGGTACCGGTTCGTGACATTGCATATCAGCTTCTATTGCTCCACATGCTTTGAACAATACTTGGTTCTGGTCCTTAAGTATATGTTTACGGCAGTATTTCGAAGAAGGTAATGTTCTTTCTCCACATTTAACTCCACCTTCAGTGAAGATACATTTTTGCATACTAGGAGGCTTCTGCACTGGTCCCTCTGTTACTTGTGCTCGTCGTTCTAAAGACTTTTTATACAGAATAGCTTCCACACCGCTTCGCCTATGATAGCTATTTAAGGCTTTCAGTTTTTCATAAATTTTTTTTTCCTTTGCTGTGTCCTTTGCTTGATCGTGAATACTGCCTGTAAAAATTTATAGATATAGTAAATCATTAATTAGTAGGATGTTTGTCTTCAAATTTTTGTATTCATTCATTACTTACACAACGTTTCTTTTTCTTTTTTTAAAGCATGCAAATATTTTCGCCTTTTTTCTCTTAAGGTGTATTGTAGCCTTTTGAACTGATCAGCATACAGTGACTGTAGCCTCATTAATTTTTCTCTGGCGATATAAACGACTTCTTCTGCTGTATATACTCCAGCATGCCTTGAACATTTTTAAATTCTTGTTAATGTTTATGACTTTGTAATTTTTCACAACATTAGAATGAGATCAGTGCAACGTATTTATTATACTGATACTTCATAATTATTGTTTAATCACACTCTGTACCAAATAATTTTGACAGAACTGCAGCATTAGTTAAGTCACAACATTTACAAAAATTTTCATACAATTCAATCGAATAAAACTACAACTATTGTCGCATAACAATTACCTCAATGGATCTTCTTCAGGACTATGTAAACTTTCATTATCACTATCTTCCAGGTATGTTCCTTTTATGGTGTCATTAATTAAAGTAGGTTCAACGTCGCTGTCTGAAGAACTGGCATAATCCAGAATATCTGGTCCTTTTGCATTTACCTTATATGCATCAATCTGATCTACAAGTGAATAAAATAATTGAACAAAAGTTAAGAATGAAAAAAAAAAAGAATAATAATACTACAATTTGTGCAAATAACTACATACCAAATGGATTTAAAACTTTTACTTTTTCTTCTTCTGTATCTTCTGATTTCACATTTGGATCTGTTGGTTTTACATAATGGCTTAGACCGAGTATTAAAGTTTCTGGACTTTCTGGCAAAGAATGCTTGGTATTAGATTTATTTCTAACAATTTGAGCTTTCCTCGCGTGTTCTGCACAGTAGCTAATGAAAAATATAATAATTTAAATAGTCAAAAGCATGCATTTTTATGGGTGAAGGATGATTTTTTAAATTATACTCACTTAACGTCTCTTCTGTCAATCTTAGGTGCTGGGTTCTGGCATTTGCGTCCATTAACATTGTAAATAAAGCAGCACTGCTTGAATGGAGCATTGGTGTCTTCTAAAATATGCTTCGAGCAGTATGAATAAGAGTCCAGACACGGTCTGTTGCATTCATACGATGAATAAGAACAGCGGCGATGCTCTTTTGATTGCTTTGCAAATGCATTCAGAGGTGACACGGTTGGAGCAGGCATTGTGGCCTTGGGGACTCGAAACATGTCCTACCTGGAACAAAATTTGCCGGTTAAATACAACACATACGATAAAAGCGGCATTAACAGACACGCACACGACATTGACAACGTACGTTCCACACGCGCGATCAATGCGAAGCGAAAATTAAAAATTTTCGGCAACGACAAAACCCGAAATTCAAAATTACCGCGCAATATGGCGAGACCGAGACGACCGATCAAAACAGCATCCCATCCGACTTTCAAGCCGTTCTCTCGGGCAAAAATTCAGCAGCACTGCAAAACGAAAAATCATTCGCACTCAATCCCGGCGAAATCCATCCTTTTCAACGAAAACATCTCGAAATCCAATCGCCAACTTGACAGCCGCGGTGGAGAAGAAGACGACAGGCCAGGCCTCGGCCATTTTGCGCGGTGCGTCGTGTGCGTTGTCGTAGCTCGCCGTCGTCCCGTCGATTTGTTTTCGCGCACAACAGCAGAGCAAGCCCGCGTTGCGCGTTAAAAAATCCAGCACGAGTAGCAGTTGCAGCAGCAGCAGATCTGGAGGGTGAGCAGCAGAACAGCAGCAGAGCCGCCCGATAATAATGATAACCGAGAGTAGCTGACGATCGAGGCCCAAACGACTACTCGCTCACCTCCACACACAGTCTTCGGCTGTTGCAGCTTCTCCCCCGGGGTGGTACACGCACAGACAGACAGAGAGAAAGAAAAAGAGGTGCAGGAGAGAATACGTAAGCGCAAATTTTGCGAGAGAGAAAGAGAGAGAGAGAGAACTACGCGCGCTTCCGCGGGCAGGTTACAGCTTTTCCTTTTTTTCTCTTGCGTATATAACAGCGTCACACTCACTCGCAAGGCTCGGCTATTATATAGGTATAGGCTATATACCTCGTTCTTCCGTATCGTATTTGAGACCTTCTCGCCGCGAAAGATTGGAGCACAGTGCCGCGGATAACGTGCGCGAGCGAATTCTCGCTGACTGCAGCGCGCTCTCGCGATTTTGCGCGACGGCTTTTCCCTTATTGTTGTTTGTTGCTGTAATATGTGTGGTACCTACATCGTACGTGTAAACGTGTTCCTAATGTGCAACGTTCACCCATGCACACGGAGCATAGGGCTCTCGGATTCCATCGCTTTTCTTGTTTTGTTTCGAGGGATTTTCTATATTCTATAGGTGTGATTATAGCATGATAACGTAGACTCTAGACTTGGTTTAATCATTTTGGAAGCGAAGGTCGACGCCCACCTTATGCCTACAGCCTCGAGTGAGATTTCTCTACATTAGCTGATGACTCGGAGATCGAAAACTCTGATAATGATCCCAATAGAAAAGGAGAACAAAAATGTCGTTCGCGAGTTCAAGTCATTTCGGAGCACGACGACGGCCCCCTCGTCTTGGTGCTCCAAAATAATTTCAACTCGGAACAAAATACAATCAGCGCATGAACGTGCGTGCCATAGCTATAGAGAAAAAGAAAATCGCCCCCATTAACATCGTCGGTCGAAATTATTTCCGTACTTGCTCCACATTCGACCTATATATACAGATATTATAATATATATGTCGCGTTTCACCCTCGCTGGTGCTCAACGCGCAGGCGCGTCCCTCGTGACGTTTCCCCGCACAACTACACACAAGCCCACGACGCAGCTACGCAGCCCAAGCAGCCGTGTGTATACGTGGTTGCGTGCGTGCGTCGGTAGCTGCGCCGCGAGTGTCGTACCTTTGGCAGCGCGAGAGGACGCCGTGGTGTTGTTTCCTGCTGCACAAACACACGACGAGGTTTTTTCTCTTACCCGCAATAATAACAATAATCTATTAAACATTCATATAATCCGTTATGATCGTGCGATAATAATAATAATATCGGGCAAAAGGTGAAACTTTTGATCGCACACGCTGCTGATGTGCTGCAGTGCGGAGTGTGATGCTGGTGGTGAGCAAAGCACGAGTTCTCTTGGCTTCTCTCTTTCTTTGGTTATGTCGACGCGGCTAGCGTCCGCGGAACATGACGCAATGTTCCGTAACGTCGTGAAATTTTTCCCATTTTTCATGATTTTAAGAAGTGCATATATCGCCCTCGCTATGTGTTTGTGTGTACTATATACAGTTTTCATGCGCGACTCTGATATCGGGGTAATGCTGTAAAATGTATATAGATTTTCGGGGGTGCGAGATTATTATGCGGAGACGAGGACTCGAATCGATACACACACACAGTCGACGAGAGGAAGATCTTTTTTTTTACTCTTGCGACATCTGAAGTGCTACGGTGAAATTTCGAAGATTTTTTTACATCTATATATATACAATTATCGATTGATATTTATATATTTTTGACACTATTTTTTTCACATTTTTCATGATTTTTCTCTGTATACGTCATGAGCTTCTATCCTGATTTTTTTCAGTATTAGAAACGACGACGAATATATTTGTATTGTTTTTTCACTCATGGTTTACATCATTACAGAATTTATGTTATATATACTCAATCTAGAGTTCAACTTGTATTTTGGAAAAAAGGAGATTTTTTAATGACATGCTGTATATTTTTTACGTGTACGAAGCCTGTCCGAAAAGTATCTCTGTCGGGTTTGATGACGGTCAGTCGGATTATAGCGGTTCTCGCACAGTCAAATTTAAGTATTAGGGATTTTCTAACTTCAAAAGCATGCACCTTTATAAGTCTACTAGGCCGATACTTTTCAGACAGACCACGTATATTTATTGAATTTTATTATTATTATTATGTGCAACGTGTACAAGAAGCCAAAACTATCATCAAAATGTATGAATGATTTGTTATATTTTTCACTTCAGACTGTTTTCAGCCATTTTTTCAAGGTGTATACTTGTATAATTTCACGTCAATCAACAAATTCATCATAATTAATTGATTTTGTTTATGAAACAATATTCTCGAAATAAATATTATTCTATAAGAAAAAATAAATCTTTGTTTTACACATTTTATTATTCAATTTGTCACACAATTAGCAATGCTCAATTTTATAAGAACAAAAATGCTTCACTACCCTGTAAATAACTAAAGACAATAGTCAAAATATTTTAGTTTTCTTTGTTTTTCTTTTGTTTTGCAATAGAAAGTGAATTTAAATTGACAAAGAACTGAATAAATTAAGATTTTTATAAAGTTCGTTGAGCAGATAAACTGTAAAAGCCATATAATCAACGAATACGAAAAGCTATTCTCTTAAACTGCAGTGAAATGACATTCAAACTAAAAACTTCTCGTAACATCTGAATTTTGAATGAAATCTTCCGTGACTACAAACAAAGCGTATATTATTTCTGAATGATCTCTCGCGGTATTTCAGGAATGCCCGTCGTTTGAAAACATGAGCAATGTCAGTCGCGTCTTTTCTGTAAACAGGCCAATGTCGCGTCAATATTATAGAGTGTTAGTGTACTTACTACATGACGGACGAAGCGGGGCGACGGCTGAGTTGGATTACGACGCGCCCGCATATAATATAAATTTCGGCAATTCCGTCACTCGGAGTTATAAATTTACGTCTTAGGTGGAAAACCCTGTCCGACGCGTTCTTATCCCAACTTCCATATAAGGAACATTTTCCCCGCCTATCCTCCGAAAGACGATGCAAAGTCTGCACGTGTCGCCCGACGCGCAGGTAAAATTTATTTGCCGGGCGGAGATCATATTATGACGCCGCTCCACCCAGTCGGCCGTCGGCTGCATGTTTATTGCATGCTATATACTATACCTATATTGGGTATATATATTTGCGCCGACAATCTCCGAAAAGTGTCTCGACAAAAGTTCCCCAGTTTGCCATAAATGCGATCTTTATATGGGTAAAAGTTCTACTTAGTGTACAAACATTTTGAGACGCACATGCACGCATAAACGTAGCTTTGACCTGACCAGATGAGTCAACAGGGTTCTGAAGTTGAGTTGTGCACTTGACATGCAAATGAGAGAATCGGTTTGCTTCTGCAGTGTATAGCGTATTTAGCTATCGAGTTTGTTTCCCGGCGATCTTGAGCTTTGTTGCAATACAGTCTATTAGTACGGACACTTGTAACAAACAACCAGTGTATGCCACTGGTGTATAGTCACGTAGCATATACTGTTTGCATCTTGTGGCAAGCCGGTAATTCTTAGTTATTATAACGCTTGCAGAGACGATAGCTATCGGTTATTTGCACATTATTTGCTCATAAGTATAGCAGGATTTTTGTAAGGTACGTGAAGCATTTTTAAACAACATTAACGAAAGTTCAATAATACAAATACATAAAAGATTTACTTAAAACTTGAAATTTCACCGAGCTCTGTCAAAGGGCGTTAAAAATACTCATATAAACAACATTCATAATAATACGAATATTAAAAACTGCGAAAGGAATGATAGTAGAGTATAGTGTAACAAATTAGACAATGGCAACGCGAAATTGGGTTAAATAAATATTTATAAAGTTGCAAGTTGCGTCGTTGAGTTTGACATTTATATGATAGTTGAAAAAATTTTAAAACAAGGTATAAAGACTAGTTAACATAGAGTGCGTTTGATTTAGAGTAAATACGTAAGTTTTAACATGAGTAGTACATTTGCATATACCGGTATATATAGATATACTACACATGCTAAAAACGTACGTTCGTACTCTAAATCAAACGCACGCATAGTATTTCAAAATACGTTTACACAAATATTTACGTTTGCAATATGCTTAGAAAGAGTTTTCAAAATCCATAATATTCATATTTTTATACTATATTTGTTACTTAATTATTACACGTCTATCGATTGACGAAAGTATAACAATGAGTACTATGCAACTTTACAAAAATTTATGTATTTACGCATGAATGAGAATTTACATATATTTACAGTATTCGCGTTCGACGATTGTTAAATAAATTATTCACAGCGATAAACAAAAAAAAATATGTAAATTCTCATCACGGTGCATAATTATCCCCCCTCTCGAGAATCGAATTCGCCGGGACAACAATTACAGTGTCGTCGAGCTCTCGAAGCCGGTCACATCCCCTCTTTAAAATCATCCCTTCCCTTAGTTGCCGAGTTTCCGAAAATGTTAATCTTTATACCTGAGCCGCCAAGGGGTGGATCGCAAACTACCTTAAATATGGGAGTCTAACCTCTTCCTTCTTCACATCAGCAGCAGAACTGGAATGGTCAACATCCCCAGCAGCGCCGCATTCAGCAGTAGTGAGTACACATAGCAGCATCGGCAGAAGCACAGTCATTCTTCGCATCGTCGTCGCAGCTTGCCAAACCTTGACTGACCGGAAGGGAAGCAAGAGCGCTTGGCTTTATCCAGCTGCAGTTTGTGTCCTCTGAAGCTATCTCCAGTCGGTATGTACCTATATATAACCTATAGGTACATGTGTGAAAACAATCAGTAGTGAGTGTGTGTTCTCGCGATATACTTGAATCGAATCGAACAGTCTCGCTCGGCGTGACATATATGTTGTTGTATACGTCGTCGTGTTGGTGCAGCAGTCCAAACGGCGTGAAGTGTGCCGTAGTAGCTTTAGCTGCCCGCCGCCTGCTGGCCGCCGCAGTCGCGCCAAGTACCAAAGTGTGTACAGATAAATGGCGACTGAGGCAAAATGGTATTTTACCAAAGAACAACTTGCGAATACCCCCAGCAGAAAATGCGGCATCGACGCAGATAAGGAGCTGAGCTACCGCCAGCAAGCGGCCAATTTCATCCAGGATATGGGACAACGGCTCGTCGTGTAAGTAGTGATTTATACAAGCAAATAACTCGTGCCTTGCACGCACGCAGTATTTCACATGACTTTTTCCTCACCCGTCTCCTTTCCACTGATCCACCGCTCGCATTTTCATCTTTTCAAACTTTGCCGGGCGTTCCTGGACCACCAGGACGCTTTCGTTTTGACGCGCGTGCCAAGCACGTTGCCGAACGCTGGGAGAGCCGAGGTCACGCGTCCCCGTGTCTCTTTCTCTCGCTCACTCTCGATAGATCGCGTGGCTTCTTGAATCTCCGCATAATCGTGGGCTTCCGGGATTGCATTGTGCACTGCAGTGAGAAGCGTCTCGTGATATGTATGTGGGGAACCCAGGGGACGAGGGCTCGGCGCCAGGGCGGCGGCCACGTAACCTCTGCGAGGCCGTTTCTCTGGCTCTGGTTCTCGCTCCCTCTCTCTCGCTCTCACGCTCTCTCTGTGGCCGTGTGACTCAGGCTGGCTAAGGAGGACGGCTAAGCAGGTCAGCCACGAGCGCAAGGCTCCGCTGACAGTTTCCTCCTGGATTCTTTCTTGGCTTTTTTTTTATTTATTTTTTTAATTTCGATTTTATAGATTATTGAAAGGTTTATGCTATTTGGGAATGCTTGCTATGAAAGCAAAAGTCTTGTGGATGCTCAGCAAGACTGCATTAACTGGAGTTCACGATTTTTTGGATACTAGGATGGTATTTTGTAGGCTTATCTATGTAATAGGATAGTAAGAGTTGTTGCTTGAGTATTTATTTGAGTTCTGAGTGAATCTGTGTGGATTCTATCATGGGCAAGGGAAATGATTTTCTGAGCTATCTTGTGATGGTGCTCCTACTCGTTAGCTTTGTTTATGTTGCTACATTTGATGTTTGATAATATTACATTTTGTTCAACAATATTTATCATCCATTTTATACATTACAAATATGCTAGTATCAGGTAGTCAGTAGTAGTAGGAATCTGATAGAATTTGTTTAAACAGTTCATTTATTGAAAATTTATTATAGAGAACTACATAACAGACTTTCTTAGACTTTGAAAAGTATATTGTAGCTTAAAACTTAAAGTTTTACATTACAAATCGTTGTTTCTTAGTTTGCTATATCAGTACAAAATTTTGCTATTAATTTCAAATTCATGATTGGCATATACCAGTTCCTAAATCTACATATCAACAAAGGTTGTTGTTTGAATGTTATTAAGAATCCCAATTCTGATGACTAAGGTTATGCTGCTAGATTCTTATCAGTGTTTTGAGCTATAGATAAGTGGAAATTTTCACTGATTAACAGTCAAATGCCAAAGATTGTACAATTTATAAATTTATTTGTGTTATGATTATTGTTAGTGTTATTTTTTTTTCTCTGATATAGTATCATCTTCAATCGTATTTTTGTTGACCATCAGTATTTAATAGAAAATAGAATGATAATTATTAATATTTTATATTTCTCAATGTAGGAAAAAACTTAAATAGCTATAAATCTTTCATTTTCCTTAATTAATTCTTAGCTATATATTGATGAAATGTGAACGGTGATCTTTACCCAAATACTCCTATATAAATATTTTATTTTTGATATGGATAATTTTATCATGATCATTATTTTTTTGTCCTAGGCTGCAAATGTCCATTTCGCGGCCTCTTGGACAAAAAAGCATATATGCAAACATGAATAGACAATGGATCAATCTTGGTGAATGCGACTTTTTTGACCGTAGGAAACATTGGTGCCCTTGCTCCGCCCAATGTTTCTCTTGGGCCTAAAAAATCGTATTCGTCAAGATAATTCATTTTGCAGCCTTCTTGCATATGTACTATTTGTTTCAACAACTCAGAAATTTTCATTAACTATAATTTGTATATTTTTACAGATCGCAACTATGTATCAATACAGCAATTGTGTACATGCATCGTTTTTACGTGTTCCACTCGTTATCGCACTTCCACAGGAACTCGATAGCAGCAGCTGCTCTTTTCCTTGCAGCAAAGGTGGAGGAGCAGCCAAGAAAGTTGGAACATGTCATCAAAGTGGCACATATGTGTCTTCACAGAGAGACGCCGTCTCTTGATACAAAGTCTGAGGTAAATATGCATTTTTATCTTCTCTTGATTTCAAAATCTAAGTAAGAATACAGAAGTAAGACAATACATCGAGCTGGATGCAGTCAGTGCAGGAAAATCATTTATACTGAATAGTTAGTTAAATATATTCTATTATGTGCCCTATAATAAGTTGTGTAAACTTATATTTTTTAAATGATAATTTTTACTGCTATCCCAGTACTGGTCCCAATTTCAAAGTTTGTCCTAATACTGTGCATTTTATTTTAATTAATTGATGAATAAAGTCCTTCTTGAAATGTTTTATTACTTAATGAATCAGTTAAATAATTTCCTCTATGAATCAATTATTTATTAATATTTCATTTTTCAGCCAGATTTAGAACAAGCTCAAGATTTGGTATTCAACGAAAATGTCCTGTTACAAACTTTGGGGTTTGATGTTGCTATCGACCATCCCCACACACATGTTGTTAGGTGTTGTCACCTAGTAAAAGGTAAGTTTTTTCTGTTTTTACCATGATGAAAATATATTAACAGTATTTTACAACCATGTTGAAATAATTGTACTATTTAATGTATATTTAGTCATCTATTATTTCCAATATTAAGTAAAAACTCGTTCAATATAAAGTTGACAAATATTCCATTGTTTATAGCAAGTGTTCAAAAATAACTTTTAAAATACTGTATTGTCATGGAAATGTAGTTTACAAATGTTGTTGACTTTACTTAACCACTGTGTTTCTTTTTTTTTCAGCAAGCAAGGACTTAGCGCAGACTTCATACTTCATGGCATCTAACAGGTGGCTACACATTATTTCCTAATAAATTTTACTCTAAGCGGTCTTCAGTTCATATAAGATGCCCGCTGGAATCTATTTCCAAGCTAAGAATTTCGACAATTTGCATGCAATATTCTGACCTTTTTATTCCAACTGTTTCACTTCACTTAATTATTGGAAAAATTAAAGTTGAAATTACGTTCTTTGTTAAGCTATTTTTATTATATATAATGCTTTACATTGTTGTGAAATATCCGTAAATATTGTGGGAAGGAATGTTGGATGTTAAAAGTCGTAATAATGCCTGGGGCAAAAGAGAACGTATGCCAACGCGATCTGAAGTTTTATTTATAAACCAAAAAAATCAATGCAGAAAGATTTAAAAAAATAAGGTAAATCATATTTAATAGGGTCGCGGTGCTCCCGAAGGCACAATGTATGTATACAATATATACTTATACTTGCCATCGGGGCGCTACTGCACCCCTTGATGTTGGAAAAATGAACGTTTCATTATATGGGTGCAATTTTCTTTTTTTTTTTTTTTTTTTTATAAGTTTATATATTTATTTATGTCTGAATAAGTCATATTTATTTTGTTGCACTAATATAGAACCAGAAGTTTTTATTTGTATACAACATACATCTCTACCTATAATGTTGTTAATATCTTAAAGAAAATTACACTTACAAAAGAAGTCTTTTTTCAACAAATCTCTATCAACAATGTTCTTAGAATGAACTTTGTTCCAGTAGTATGCGTTCTTTGATACTTCCTCATTTATTTTTCATTTTTATCACCGAAACGAGTCGATATCGCATTAGAGAGAATTCCGAAAATTTTAAAATGAAAAAAAATTAGTGCAGCAATAGTGTTTCGAACAAATAAAGCTTTCAAATTCCACCATGCAAGAACTGTAAATCTTAAGGTTTTTTAACTTTGAAGTACAGAATGTCATATTGTTTATCACACAAATATTTCCTCTAAAATTATCTATTGACCATAATATTCATTAAAAAGTTTAAGAACAATATTTTTTTTATTTTCAGTTTGCATTTGACGACAATGTGTCTTCAATATAAACCGACCGTCGTTGCTTGTTTCTGTATACACTTAGCGTGTAAATGGTCAAACTGGGAAGTAAGTATACATACATGCCAGATGCTAAGCTAATATGCCGAAGAAGATAATGAACAAGATTCATTACTTTTTCATTTTTTTCAGATACCTCAAAGTAATGAAGGAAAGTACTGGTTTTGGTACGTTGATAAATCAGTGACGTCCGAATTATTGGGACAACTCACTGGAGAGTTCTTGCACATATTCGATAAGTGTCCTTCAAGGCTCAAGCGTAAAATCCGGAGTATATCTGCAAACCAAAGTCCCAATATGAATCATCCGGCAGTCACCAATTCACCATTTGTAAGTATTATTATTTTATTTATTCATTATTTTTTTTATAAATATAGTAAATTAATCTATCATTCATTTTTTTCAAAGTACTTTTCCTAATACAAAATTTTTATCATTCAGGATGCTGAGCCACGCAGGGTGCAATCTCCTGCAAATGCTGACGGTAGCCTCTCCTTCCAATCAAGTCGACCGTTCCATCCTGATAACAAGTCGGAGACTGATGCCAGCAAAAGGCCCAGTTCGTCGATGTCAGGTCGATCATCCGTCGACTACCGGGAGTACCGCGAAAAGAAAGAGCGGGCGGAACGCGAGCGCGAGAAAGCATCTACAGCCTCACATTCTTCATCAAGTGCCTCGCACAATGCGGACCCTAGCAAACACCACTCACACCATCACAAGCAGAATTCATCTTCTGTTAACATGCCTAATAAGCATTCAAGCTCCTCATCCTCCTCGAGCAGCATGAAGCAAAATGTGCACCACAATCACCACCATAGTTCACGACAAGACGTCAAATCCTCTTCACAGATGATTCCGCAGAGGCATTCTACGGGCGGTAGCAGTAGCAGTAGTCAACCTCGTGATCCTAACAGAGATCGACAGAGAATGCCCAGGGAGTACAACTCGTCTAGCAACACAAGCGGTGGAACCGTCTTTTCGCATCATAACGTTGACAACTCTCTGGAAACTACCCTTAATAACATCTCACAAGACTCCTCTACGGTTCATCCGCCCGAAAAGTTGAGCAACAATGTGCACAAGCCCCACGATGGACGGGGAAATGACATAAGGCACAGCAGCAAACTTCAGCAGCCGCAGCAGCAGAAGGACTCAAAGCCTTACTCCAAGTACTCTGATTCTACGTCAAGATCGTCCTCGGCCTCATCCTCAAAGAAACCGGATATTCTTGAGCAACGAAGCGAGGAAGTTCGCAAGCTCATAGAGAAGCCACTGCCCATTCCGAAGCCCAGGGCAGAAATCTTAAAAGAAGAGTATGCAGCAATGATGCTTAAACATTCGTATCATCCTTCCAAGTACGGACATCAGCCAGAAAAGCCGCTGCCGAATGCGAATGCGACGCAGTTAGCAGAGAACAAACTGTTAGTCGTCGACCAAACTGCTTTCACTGTCAAGAAGTCGCCCAACGCGCCTGTTTCGGCTTCTCAGATTTCGCAAAAGTCTTTATCGGCCTCCAAGAGCAGCAGCAGCAGCAGCAGTCTCCCGGTGAAGAATGGCAGATCATCCTCAGCATCCTCGTCGCTAGGTCTTATCAATAATCTAGATGACGTTAAGGCGGAAAAGAAGCCGACGGGATATCTGGCAACACCAGTCGGGGATTCCGACAATGCCGGTTTGCAAAATCCGCTTCCGCCACCCACAAAACACAGGTCACTCTTCAGTCCCGAGAAGACGCCGACGCCAACGCCCGCAAGTTCGAGAGAATCCTCTCACTCGCGAGCGCTCAAACAAAAGCAGAGGACTTCTCCGGCTGTGCCAAAGCATGACATGCTGTCCTTCACCAGTCCTAATGCCATTCAGCTGACACCGGAACTGACGCATCTAAAGTCACAGAAGCTATCGAATAGCATCAATACGACGTCTACCTCATCGCAGAAACAGCATCGGGTGCAGAACAATGCCGAAACCGCCAGTCTAGATCAAGTATCGAAGCAGCAGTTACAGATGCTCGAAGCGCACTCGCGCAGGTTCATGTCGAACTTCGATTTGCATGAACAGTCATCCGGATGTCCTGATCCGATGCAGCCTGTGAAAGATAACAAGAGTGTTGTTGATGTTAAGCCACCGGCAGACTTGGCTAAGTCGTTTGAGAATATGGACCAGATGAAAATATCCAATCAGAGGCACAAACCGCAGCAACCACAACAGCAGCATCACGGTTTGAACAATGGCCTCGATGGTCCTTCCGTAAGGCAAGAATACTCAACAATAGATCCATCCAGCTTTTGTTTGATCAAGCCAGAGTTGCCAGATGAATTACTCAGTAATGAGATGTCTCCAGACTTTATGTTCATGAAACAAGAGCCTAAGTTGAGCGACTTTTTGACGTTCCAAGATAAGATACCGGAAATGAAACAGGACAGTTTCTCGCCACTTAAATCGGCGCAAAGCATCAATGCCCTGTTGCAAGAACCTCTGGCACCTATGCCCTCACTGCTTCATGATCAGCATCAGCAGACCCATGAAGAGGACAAATCGTCGCTACAGATGCAACAACAGCAGCAGCAAATTCTTACTGAACTTCCTCTGCCATCCACCGTAGACATGAGCGATCTGACTGGTCCTGTTCAGTGCACGGTCGACATTCCTGTGACTACTGTGACAGCGCCGATTGTCCCTGTAGAGCCTGCACCAGTGGTTAGCACGGCGCCAGTGACACAGGAGGAGAAGAAGTCTGAGCATCGTAGCAAGAGCGAGAAGAAGAAAAAAGAAAAGAAGCACAAACACAAGGAGAAGGACAAGTCAAAAGACAAGCATAAACATAAACACAAGGAGAAGGAGAAGGACAAGCATCATCGTGATAAGAGTGACAGGGAGAAAGATAATAAGACTGAAGAGGGCAACGGCAGTGCCACGAGCGGGAATCCCTCGCTCGGCGCCGTGCCCATTAAAATTACTATACCCAAGGACAAGCTCAATCTGAGCTCCGACTCTATTGGTACCTCATCCTCTTCGACAACTAGTAGTAGTCTCAAGATTAAGATACCGAAAGAGCGGCTGAAGGTCAACGATGTCTCTCATCAGCAGCAGCAGCAAACGCAGACGCAAACTCAGAACATACCGTCCCAGCAGGCTCCACTCAAGATCAAAATCCGAACCGACGCTCTGGCCAGGAGCACCAGCGACCTACAAGAGAACAACAGTAGAAAGCGCGATCGCGAAATGATGGAGTCACCTATTGGAGCGCCACCGGCTAAGAAACAACAGCACATGCAGATGCAGCAACGTCCGAACGAGCGACAAAACGGCCGGCATAACTCTTACGGCCCAGGAAACACAGACAAGGTACGTGGAG
Source organism: Cecidostiba fungosa (assembly GCA_900474305.1). NCBI lineage: Eukaryota > Metazoa > Arthropoda > Insecta > Hymenoptera > Pteromalidae > Cecidostiba > Cecidostiba fungosa. Next base: position 25,261 of record UCOJ01000275.1, on the reverse strand, counting down.
GCGGAAGAGGGGCCGGACCCCGGCTTCCCCAGTATCCGTATCAGCGCTACTCGCTACAACAGATGCGCGAGGCCGGCTACCGCCCTTATCAGCAGCAGCGCCAGTCGCCGCCACCGTCAGCCTTCTTACGCCATCCCCGTCCTCCTCCTCACCCCTTCTTTGCCAATTATCCACCAACGGTGCAGGCGCCGCCGATTTTCGGGTACACGGCCCCCGGCATGTTTGACCCCGCCATGTACTATCAGTATCAAAGGCAACAAGAATATGTCGCGGCCATGTACCCACAAAGCGCGGCTGGCATGATGATGACTGCGGATGGACAGATCGATACGAGTGTGCCACCGCCGTCATTGCCTCCCGGTAGCAGGCAGCAGCAGCAAAGGCTCGGGCCAGGTTCGGATAACTTTGCCGGTGACCCAACTCTTGCTGCTGCTCTGCAACCGCCACCCCCGCTCCCGAGCGGTCCTCCACCCAGTTCCTCACCACCGCCACCTCCGCCACCTGAATAAGAGTTGACGATGATCATATAAATAATTTATTAATATTATATTAGACTTTTATATCTATATAGTTTCTTTTTATATATACGAGAGTTCAAAACTAGTACTATTTCTTTTTTGTGTTTTTCTTCTTTCGATCAGTGGCTCGAACTATTGGAGTATTTCATTGCATTTGCCAAGTGGAGGCAGCTGCGGTTTTTCCTAGTATGTAGTAGTGGTTTTTTTTAGTTTAAGGGTTACTCATGAGATGATAACGTTAAGTTTTCTTTTTAGAATGGATTTTCATCCAAAAAAAAAATAATAAAAAACACTACAAGTACTAAAACAAATATTGAATTTGCAAATATATTTTATAAATAATATAATTTTTTTATAAGACTTTGATGATTTGAGTTAAGTTAATTATTTAAATTTAAAGAAATAGCATGTTGTACACCGTACTTGATGCTGAGAAATAGAAGAAAAAAATTATTTTTTTTATGCATAAACTATTAAATAGCTAATCCACATACGTTGATTGCTTATGTGAATAAATACTACAATGTATATATTTTTTTATTGCCTACAAAAAATGAAAAAAAAACTACTTTAAAGATAATTTTAGCATTATCATATTTTCAAAATGACGTAACATAGTTTTAAATGAAAAGCATATGAAATACTCCCTTAAACCGAGCTACTCAATCGTATATCTTTCAGTAGTGACATGCAGAATGACAAGCCTAGCCTCTCTCTTTTAGTCGTAGATGTATATAACCTGTATAAATTTATTTTCTTTTTTCTATTTTTTTTTTTTTTTTTTTTTTATTAATAATAATTATTTTTCTTTGTAATTGCGTTTACTCTAGAACGCTGTAGAACACTATTAGCGCGATTTGTTGTTATTTATTTAGTTTGTTTGTGCCTGTGAGCGACTGATTTTTTTACACTTTGAGTGTACTTTTCTCATAAATAGTGAAAGATAAGCTTAAAATCTTGAAAAAATGATTTTTTAAAAATACTTTTTGAGTGTACTATATAGTAAATTAGGAAATTCTATAAAAGGTTTCTGATATAAAACGAGTAACTAGCAAATATTAACAATCGATTCATATTGAAAAAGACGTTACACAAAATTTTATTAGCATTTCAATTTATTAAATAAAGAGAAGAGAAAAATCTAGTATAGTTAATAATAATAATGATTTAAGAAATAAATTATCTTCATAAAACAGTACCAGCTGAGTGATTGTTGGAAATCCTTAACGGGAATTACTTAAATAAATAAAGTAATAGTAAAGGGACCAAGCTACCTTTAAACGTTAAATAGATAGCATTCATCGAGATGTTTGCTGTATTCTCAAGACGTCAATCTTATCGAGTCCCATACAGATTTGGCCAAAAACTGAAAGAAAAGAACACGCGAAAAAAATCCGGTCGAAATACGCAAAACATTAGAAAGTTATCGCCAATCGCAAATTCTTCTTCTCCGTAATTGTGCGGTCTCTATTTTGTTACTTCTTTTTACGATTTAAAACATTGTTGATTTTCACGTTACTGAGTCATGTGTTCCAATCAATGATCATTTTTACAGTTGATTAATCATTTTAAATAAAATAATTTTTTATTATATTAGAATGAAAAAACTGTTTAAAAAGTAATATAAATGTTTATATTTGTTATCAAAAGGTTGAATATTGGGACACTAAACTTACTTCTTAGCAATATTAACTATTTTTATATCTAACTTCGGTTGTTCGCGACAAATGCATGACATTTGGTCTACTAAATCTCACATAGACAAGTGTATACATCATTTACTAGTTTTGATTTTCTTACATCCTAAATATTAATCAGATATTTAAATTTTGTTATTATCAAAGATATTTAAATATTTTAATTTATCAAAAAAACTCACTTTCTACTTGTATTTGAAAGCTCGTTAAAATTCTTGTCCTATGCAATGTTGCTCAGGATTTTTCTTTATTGACTGTGATTTGCACTGTTATAGAATTATATACATATTTCTGACATCGATTTTCTCCGTTTCAAATCAGAACGTTTGCGGATATTAAATTTTATATTTTCTATAAAAAAAAGTGCTTTCTACAAGAAAAGACTTAAAACATTTGTTTTTAATGTATGACTTTAGTATGTGTGAATGGGTGTGTAAACTTTTAAGTATGTCTTTATATACGATTTTTACTTTATTATTATGTACAAATTACAGATTTTCAATAATGTTTCATGTCTAGTTAGTTTTAAAAAATCGGTTGTGGACTTTTAGTTTTACGATTTTATTTGACAACAAAAAATAAAATCAACAACATACCTAATCAATTTGCGCTAAACTGAAACGTTAGTTTGCGTTTTATCTTGGAATGCATGTTGGTAGTTAAAAGAAAATCCATATACATATATTTATAGTCGTCGAAAGTTATAAAAAGTAATAAATAACTGCGACTAAGATATTTATGTTACAAAAAAAATGTGATAATAATATAAAAATTTTGTAAAAAAAATGTAATTTAGTTTATATTTTATTCTTAGTATACTTAATGTTATTACATTCATGAAAACGATAGGCTGAGTTTTATATAATTCAAAAACATTAAATTTGAAATAAACGATGCCTAAACTTTTCTACCGCCAATTACTCAGTAGTGCCTGCACGTCGATTTCTCTTTTAAGTAGTTATCTTTTTCTTAGTTTGTGTATGATCGTAGTACTTAAAGAAAAAATTTATTTTCTTCAAGATTTTAAGATATTGTTTGCCTGCATGATCTCTTGAAATCTGAAATTGCATTGTCGTAGGCCTTGATCGTCTCTCACGTTGACTGTGCATATATATATACGTATAAATAATTACTACTGTGCCTTGTATTTTTGTGCATCAAAAACGTAGAGTGCCGCTTCTTCCGTTATTTTTTATTAGTTTCTCGTATACTTTGCTGATCCCGCACGCTATCCAAGTTTTTCTTTTGATAATTGTAGTAGAAACATTATTTTATTTTTATTTTGCAGAGGATGTGAATGCCAAATCTTGTATCATTTAATAAGTAAACAATTTTAGATTTGCAAATAACTTCAATCACTTTAAAAATATTTATTTTTATATATAAACAATGTGAATAAAAAAAATGATACAAGAAAAAAGCTTTTACATACTCTCAAGATAGAGCAGACAGTATAATTTAGCTGATTCGAAGAATAGTCGACAAAGTTTGATTCGTGAGAGAAAAGTAAGGGAAGAGAAAAACGTGGCTGAATGACGCTTCTACTTCTCGATCTTCTTCCCCCGAATTCGCGACGTCGTAGTTTGAAAAAACAATTGAAATTTTAATCGAGTTCTTTATTTGTGTGTTAATAGCCGGACCGATATTACCAAGCCGTCAATATTAAAACGGATTCGGGTGAAGCCGTCGAGGGACTCACGAGGAAATTCGTACCTACGAGCTACGGTTCGTCTTCGAAATTTTACTCCTAAAAACAAACAAAATATAATAAAAAAATAACGCTACAAATGGCCAAGATGTTGAGGTGCACTAGTTTCTGTTTTATCGAGACGCTCGCGCAATAAGAATAAGAGAGAGCAGACTTTGTAAATAGACTAGTATTTGTACGAGATATGTATATTTATTTTTTTATACTTTTCTTAAGAATGTTAGCTTGTAAATAGACGAAGTTATTAATCCTTCATTTTGAAGGATATCAAACATAAAAAAGTTTTTATAGGAGAAAATATTGCAGTAATTGACTGATAGTATGTCTGTTTTTGTATAAAGTCATGTTATGCAATCTTAATTGTTAATGAATCCTTTCACTTTTTGTTCAGATAGATACCATATTTTCAGAAAATTTAGCTTGACTTGATCATTTTTAGGTAAAGAGTACAATATTTAACTATTATTTTTGAGAAAATGTAAAATATTGCAAAAGTGAAGTGGTAAATGTTTCTTTGTTACAAATAAACAACGTGTACGTATACAAAAACATTATACCGTAATTTGTGATCCTATTCTGTAGGCTTTTGCAAAATATATTAATTATTCTCAATGATATGGTTATTTATTTACTAATCGATAATAAAATAAGCACCCTGGTAGCAATTTTAGCATAAACTGGTAACCAGGGTAAAATGTGTAGTAAATATAGTATCGCAAAATTATTATTTTACGAGCAACTTCTTTTTATTCATGTGTAGTTCTTAATTTTGTTAATAAATAAAATTTATAATTTTCGTATACGTGTCTGTATTTATTTAAAAAATTATTTTAAATATATCGTTTTAAATATCCCTGATTCTCTTATGTATCAGTCAATTACTGATGCATCAATTATTTAAAATCAATGGTAAAATCTTACCATATCGTTGAAATAAACGCATAATGCATTGTCGAACATGGTATAAGGACTAAAATTGAGCGTTTTAGTTCAAATGAGACGAATAGCGTAGAAACTTACTCCAACTTCGGCATTAGAATTCCAGAATTTTTACGGCTGATCGTTTTTGATGCACCGAGTCATTATTTACTTTATGTACTCGTTTAGGGCCTCCGACAATATTTCGTAACACTCGAAGAGATAACTTTTTTATTTATTCTATTTTTGAATGTTTTATTCTCCTCGATTTTATTTGAACACGAACTTTGTTAACTGTCATTAGTTTTTTGTTTATCCCTGCATCCTGCATATGTACAGATTCTCGTAGTTGACTTTATCTTGTGACGAACATTTTTCAATTTCCGTCAATGTGAACTCTTAAGATAATTTATTTCAAATATTAACTAGGGATGAATCAATTTCAAAGAAAAATTCGATTTAAATTAAGAAATAAAAATCTTTTTTATTTAATCAGGTAATAATTTTGTCATATCTTATTATATGTTCTTCAGAAAAGATTTGTGATATTTTTAACTAAAATTAGAACATTTTTTGGAATTGGATCGTCTCTAACTAATAGTAATGCCAAATGTTTCGAACAGTAAAGTCGCATCTACCTATATACCAAAAACATCTCGTCACACTTTTTTATGAGAATAACTGGATAATTTAAGTATCTCGTGACAAATAGATTTTTTGGTAGTGCGGTCAGTAAAAGACTTTACTAATCGCCTCATCTGCAAAAACTGTGCATGTTAAAAAATAAAAAAATCAAAGATGGGCAGTGAATTCAAAGATTTGTAAAAAAAAACAACAACAATTTTTGTTTATAGTTTTAAAATAAATTTTAAAAAATCTGAATTTCTTTTTTTATTTTTTTTTTTACTTTAAAATCTGTTAATGCTCATCGATTAATAGTTCCGAAATTCAGGAATTCGCAAAAATTTTACCCAATCAAATATATGCCCATCTTTGATGACAACTGATTTAATAGATAAATAAATGTAAAAATATAAACCAATACATAGAAAAAACATGAAAAAGGGAATTAAATTAGGTAATTGTCTTTTTAGGGTGATCGAATGACGTACACGTGAAACGGAACGTTCGAACGTCGACGAGAAACAGAGAGAAAGAGATTACGAACATGTAACGTTACTGTGACGTTATAGTAAGACAAAGCAAACGCAAACGCACTTAGGATTAGGAAATGGTCGTCAGTCAAGTGAAGGGCGACGCACCTGGAGCTAATCCGCAAATAAATGTATTCGCTCCAGAAGTCCACCCGCACTGAAAGTCAACCCCGAGCAAGCAAGTGCAGTTGTGCTGCATCTCTCCTGCCAGCTTCGTCTCTATTGTTGTTCTGTTATAGAAGTATAAACTGATGAGAGCAAAGTTGCAGAGAAAAAGTTATATATGAATTAGAAGCAAACAAATGAGAAAAGCGAACGATATATACATATATTTTGCGGGCGCATTCCTTTACATCTTCTATAGAGGAGAATAAGACAGCGAGAGATAGATTTTGTGAGAGTATGAAAGGGAACGAGTTTTGCCTTATGTTGATATAGCTGCGCTATTTTCGGTATGTGAAAATACGATGCTCGTGTTGTGTAATTTAACGAAAAGAAAAAAAAGATAATACATAAAGTAGAGGTTAGTAAGTACAATTGAGCACAAGAGTAGCGAGATTATACCGTGAAAGAAGGAAAAAGAAACAGAGTCATTAAGTTTTAGGTGCAAATGTTTTTTTTTCTGCTCGATCTTGGCGATCGATGTTATGTTAACAGTATGTAGGACCGCGGAAATCACTAACGATAAAAAACGAGAGTTTAATACCAAATGAGAGTTTTGTTAAATAAAACGACATGATTTTTGTTTTTAAGTTCATCTCCGGGTATATTTATTACTTATCACTTTTCCTTTTGTTCTAATTGCTAATTCTCTTCTTCGTTACAAAGCGCGAGCGAAATAACTTCTGTACTCGATCGTTTTAATTATTTAGTGTAAGTTTTGATTCTTCATGGCAGAAGGTGCCCCATATACATGTTGATTACATGCAGCCCGCGTATTTTATTAAGAAAATAAACAATCATCTGAACAAAGCGTTGCGTATAAGGTTGCGGCTAGATAGTGAACAACTACAAGACGTAAATGTCTTTGACAGCATCTTAAAAACTTAAAAAATAAATTCACGTTTTATTTTTCTGTACATAGATTTGTTTGTTTGTATAAATATAGACTTGTATGTATATAAACAAATATTATTGTCATTTGTATCAAGAACTGATTACTATCCATAGAATTTGAAAGCCTGGCGTTTTAAAGTAATTAAAAGGCAAGTGCAGCATTTTCTTTGTGGTTGCTAGGATTATTATGTATAACTTTTCGACTGACTGCAAATGACTATCACAAACCTTAATAAAACTAAATATTAGATAGAAAAAAAATACTAATCTTGTTTTCATTCACAAGAGCAATTCATGCTTTCTGAATAAATTAATTTAAATTTACTTAATTTTTATTGTGAGATTATGATTGTTTTAAGATTTTTTTTCATTACATCCAAGCAATAGAATATTGTTATTTTGTTAAATAATGTTTTAAATTTATCAATGCAAAAAGTTTTATTTTTAAAATTGATGAAAACCTTCTCATTAATATTCCGTGAACAATAAATCTTGTTCAAGCATATATAATACACTTTTCTAATTTCTACAAATTATCATTTTGTTTGTGAGAAGACCTATACGAATAAAAATGCAAGGTTTTTATTATAATTTTTGTGCGATCATTGTTACATTATCACTTCCTTATCTGCTTAAAGAGGCGACCGAATTGTTATATTTATAAGTAATCATAAAAAGCACTGTAAATAGTACTTTAAACAATGTAAGACGGATTTACGTATTGAAGAATGATAAATACATTAAAAAAGTGAATACCACTTCGAGTGTTACGAATAGATTGAAAAAAACTAATGTATTGTGATTGAATTACATTTTTCACTGGTAACAGCAAATATCAATGAGTAAAAATATTTTAAACTGTAAATAAAAACTCACGTATAAGTAATGGCTGAATAGATCCAGTTTTTGCAACTCACGTCGGAGATAAAATAATTAAACTACATTATAGAATTATTTGTAATTCTAAAATGATTTTTTCATGAAAATACGTACGCATAGTTTCAATTTTTGGATAAAAACACAAAAAAAACTTGAAAAAATTAAATATACAAAAATATATTAAGAAAAATCTTTTTGATTTGTTACCATACATATAGTGTTGGTAAATTAAAGAGCATCTGCAAAAATAAAAAAGAAAAAATGACGAGTGTGAGAGTAAGCGTAAGAAGTTTATGCATCATTTAAATATGAAAACACACCAATCACATACCACTGCACATGTGAATACATTCACACAGAAGGCGATGACTTTTTACTTTTGCGAATCTCGACAGCGGGAACACAGTGAGAGAGGAAAAACTGTAGCTTCGTTTTCCTTTGATGATTGCGCCGAACTAATCGTATATATATAAATACATTATATAGATAAAATAGGAAACAAGTCAAGAGGACAACTCGACTCCCTCATTAAAGACGCAAAAAATTAATACACGATATAAAGAAAAGGGTCGATGACTAAGAAATCAACACCACGAATGTCCCGGTTAATCCTCGTCGCGGCTTGTCTTTGTCGCTGGCGTTGATATCTCTCGAGATTTATTTTCGTAAATATGAAGGAAAAGAGTGAAAGAGAGAGATTAGCCACGAAGAAAAGCCGAAGACGAGCGGATTGCGCGGTGTTCGTCAGGTGTCCGTTTTATCATAGTGAGTAGGTTCTATCGTGATAATAAACGATGACGATAGATTAAAAAAAAAACAACAAAAAAATACTGTTTAAAACTGAAAGTTTTAATAGCGAATTTGTATCTAGAATACGAATAATCTATCTAGCGAATTGAAATGCCAGTAAGCCGCAGCTTCGTTGTAGTGAAGTGCCAACTGGACGGACTAGCTTTTATTTATATTACCTCTTAATATTATTATTTTTATTATTATTATTATTATTATTATTATTATTATTGCAGTAATTTTATTCGTTTTTATTTTTCTTTGTATAATCGCCTCTTTTTTCTTCTTTCTCGCGAGCAAACGTATGTCCAAGCGTACGTTGTTTACTGCGTGTAGTTAATTTTCCTTTAATTTTTAATTAACATGTATTTATTATACCGAAATACTTGTAAACGTAAATATTGTAAGAGGACAAGCTTGCACTTCTTTGTAAAGAGCGCGAAGGGCAAGAGACAAAATAACGAAAAACAGTACTTTAGCATAGTAGACTTAATCGCTTCGATCGACTCTTTGAACGTCGCAACTAGAATTTTTAACGTGCGATTAACTAACGGACTGTTCTAAGTTTCTTTTACTCTTTCATTTTGTACCTAGTTCTCACTGCGACTAGTTAATTAGTTGCGTCGCAACTGAGTTATTTTTGTAAAACCGCAGGATTTTAGTTGTTTTGTACACTGCGAAAACGTCCTACTGCCATATAGCCGGTGCGAAGACCAAAGAGTCGATCGAGCACAATAATTTTGATTAAACGAAAAGTTGTTGAAAAATTGTACGACAAAAAAAGTTAAGGTTCATTGTAATTTTCCATAATGCATGCTCGTTATTTAAGTGTAATTATCGTCGCGACCGATTCTTCATATACAAGGTATAACGTAGTGTTGTACAACCGTCAAAGGCTGCAATATTTTTCATTCGGTTGTCGAAATTCGTCAGTGTCCCGACGACTCTCCGAAAATGTAATTCAATTGCAATTTACGCGCATTTGCCGGCTTGTTAACGGACCGTCGGTGGCTCTTTTCTTCTGGAAGGTTTCAATGGGAAAATAGAGTTATAGTCCCAAAACTGCCGACTTTTTAAGTAATAGATAATTTCTTTTGTTTTTAATTGTTTGACTGGTGTGTGTCTCGATAATGACATATACTTAAATGGAGCATTTACTAGATCTCGATCATTATACATAACTGAAAAGTCAATTATTTTTTATTTCTTTACCACTCACAATTAACATCGTTTTCTTTAAATTGTTTGACTATACTGGATTTTACGAAGAAATTTTTATTTTAAAAATATGTGCTTTTTAGAAAAGATTTTATCCCAAACTAAAGAAGTGCAATAAAAAAAAGGATAGGAAACGCGGGTCCCTGCTGACGGTCCTTAACAAATTTGCGCCTTCGATAAGAGAAAAATATATAAGAAAAGAAAAACAAATAAAAAAAATGCGTTCGACGATGCGTTTTTTTCGTGATATGCATTGCAAAATGTTAAAAAAAAACATGTGTGCGTGTGAGAGCGAAATGAGTGAGAGAGAATTGTGGGAATGAAAGCGAGAAGCATACACAGAGTGACTTTACTTTGGCCGATTTCAGCGAACTTCGCCCGCGCGGAACAAGTGTGTGTACCAGCGACGGAGATAAGCGGGCCAAAGTCTGTAAAATGTAAATATATATAAAAAAAAGATGAGAACGACGAGATGCGAGAGAATAAATGGATGAAAAATTTGTCACAAATGCGCTTTGTGAGATAAAATAACAAAAAAAAGATTATTGAATAAAGGACACCGTGTTCTTGTTTGTTCCTCCATTTGCTCATGCCGCTAGGTATATCTGTATCATTATGTACCTGTAAATATTAATAAATTAATGATATACTCTGCAAACATCTGTGATTGTTTGTTTACCTACTTTCCTTCTAATCCTTTAGCAGTAAATTAATAATGAACTACTATAACAAAACTAATATGCAAGACTTGTATTTATTTCTTTCTAAAGTTCAAAGTTTCGATTATCGGTGGGTGTACAACGTTTTATTAGATCAAATTTTAAATGATATTTGATTTTAGTATATTACATAAAAACAAGAAATTATACAAAAATGTGCTTTTAAAGTTCAAAAATTTATTTCTATTAGCTCGTATTGAACGTTCAATTTTATTCCTGAACTAATGTTAGATGCGGAATATGGTGACGGACCGCTGTATGTACTCTAACTAAGTTGGTTCAATTGAGGAGAATCGACCTATCAGAGTTCGGCACAACGGCACAAGTGCACAGCACAATATAGCGTCCATACGGTATACCTATACATACTTATGATACCTATAGGTATATCATATCAAAATGCCGAAATGAAAGTTGCGTAAATATAGCCGATAATATAAAAGCTAATGTGTTGGCAAACAAGGAAAAAAACTTGTAATGTTAATTTTTCAACAGTTACTTTAGTATTAAATGCTATTTATTGTGCCATATTGTAAAAGAGTTTGTTGTGAAATTTTGATATTTTTATATCTCAGTAAAACCGGGAATTGAGGTTAACTACGTAAACAATATTTTTTATAGCAGCTTTTTTTTGTCCTTTTGTGATGAAACATTTGTTATTACATAGTTATAACCTGATAGTTATATTTATTATTTTTTGATTTTTCTTCTAAACGGTTTTTATGATTTTATTCACAGATTAGAAACTATTACTAAATAATCAATTATAGTACGTTAAGCTGCAATATATTATCAATATCAAGGATTACAACTGTTCCTAAGGTTGTAAGAGTTGTAAGATATGCCCATCATTCGTGAGTATACTAACTAATTAATACAGTGATATAATTTTTAGAAACTTCTCTATTGAAGTATCTAAATGATGAATTTTTTCAACTTCAGATGTAAAGTCTTGGTCATCGGTGGTGGTACCGGTGGTTGTACCATGGCTGCAAAATTGTCTAAAAAATTTGATAAGAAGCCAAATCATGTAATTGTTATTGAACCTAGTGAGGTATGTTTGCTTTGTTCTTATTAAGGGAGAAGTTCTTACCAAAGAAGACTTTTTTGCAATAAAATGTTTTTCATTATTTAGGTGCATTATTATCAACCTTTGTTTACCTTGATAGGAGGAGGTATTAAATCACTTGACTCAAGTAGAAAACCAATGAAAGACTGTTTACCTGAAAATGCTCAGTGGCTCAAAGATAAAGTTATATCTTTTAAGCCAAATGAAAATCAAGTAAAAACTAGTAATGGAGATATTGTGCAATATGAACTAATGATTGTTGCAATGGGCTTAGAGCTGTATTGGGATAAGGTCAATTGATACAAATTTTATTGTTGCCTTCATGAAGAAATAATTATTGTTACACTATTACTAATCTGTTGTAGCTACCTGGACTAGTAGAGGGTCTGAAAAATCCAAAATCACAAGTCTGCTCTATTTACGGTCCTGACACAGTTTCAAACGTTTTTGATATGATAAAAAATACAAAAGAAGGAAATGCCCTATTCACATTTCCTAATACACCTGTAAAATGCCCTGGAGCTCCTCAGAAGATAGTCTACCTATCTGAAGATTATTGGACTCGCGTAAGTTAATTTTATTTAAAAAACTGGAATTTTTCTTCTTAAAATGACATATACATTCATTTTTTAACAGAAGAGGAGAAGAGATAAGGTTAATGTCATTTACAATACAAGTTTACCGGTCATTTTTGGAGTTAAGAAATATGCTGATGCACTTTGGGGTGTTTGTAATCGACGTAACATTGAAGTTAAAGTACAAACTAATCTTATCGAAATAAGGCCCGACAAAAAAGAAGCTGTGTTTCAAGATCTATCAAAGCCAGATAACAAGTATACTGTAGATGTATGTAATTTATAAAATAGTGTAATTTTTTAATTAGATTTATGAGTATTTTTATTTTCAGTATTCTTTGCTTCATGTAACCCCCCCAATGGGACCACCAGAGGTTTTGAAACAAAATAAAATTTTAACCAATGATGCTGGTTTCCTTGATGTCAATCCTAAGACTCTGCAGCACAATAAGTTCAAAAATATTTATGGTCTTGGAGACTGTACAAGTACACCTAACTCTAAAACAATGGCTGCAATAGGTAATTGGTCAAAATAGATAGATTGGTAGTTAAGTTAATGCAGTTATAACTTAGTATCTGTTTTGCAGCTTCACAAAGTAAAGTTCTTTACAAAAATATAATGGCTAACATATCTGGAAAAGAGAGTAAAGCTGTTTATAATGGCTATGCCTCATGTCCACTGGTTACTGCACCTGGGAAATGTATACTTGCTGAATTCGATTATAATTTGACACCACGGGAAACTTTTCCAGTCAATCAGAGCAAGGAATTATTTTCCATGTATCTTTTGAAAAAGTACTTTTTCCCATTCTTATACTGGAATTTGATGCTGAAGTTTGTATTTCTATTATATTCATTTATCAATGTGAAACATTTTTAATGACGACTGTTTTAATTATTTCCTTGAACTTGCAGAGGTTATTGGAATGGACCAGAAATATACAGAAAGTTATTCAGCATTTTCAAAAAGAAAGATCCAACTACAGAAGCTGCTAAACATTAATTTTATATAATAGCTTTTAATTACAAACTGAAAGTACTTTATTATTATAATGCATGTATTGAAACTGCATAACTAATGCTTGCAAACCACACCTAATTCCTGTTGTATGCATAATTCATCATGGTGTTGGATAGATGTATTAACATTATGAATTCGCATAATTCATAGCATAATAATTGTAAATAACGCTAGATTTTATAGTCTTAGTATATAGGTTTTATAAATCCACGTAGATATTGGCTACACGGAATTGTTATTCAAATTTGTTAAATTTATCTGAATTTTTAATACGCAATATTATACTTTTTAAATTTTATACACTATTGCGATTAAAATAAAAAGTCGATATTCACAAAACAGTTGTCTTACGTTGTACGTTTTTACCCAAGATCTACTTGTTGCTATCAAGAGATTCAAACACATCGTTCGAGAAACGTGTTTCGCGCCCTGTGCCTGTGCCCTGTGCGCGCGCACTCCAAAACATAACACACGGGGAGAGCGACATCAAAGTGGAGCACGTATAGTTGTCATGAAAAAATATCTGTCCCTAAAAAGATGTGATAGCTATCGACGAATTAAATGACAAAGGAAAATATGTCTTTTCCCGCGACAAACGCGGAGGACACGGGTCAAGAGGGGCCGATTCGCTGTATATTTTTCTCCGAATTTCACCCAACAGCTGGGCCGAAAATCACTTGTCAGGTTAGTTCTGTTGTTGCGATCGACGTTTTATTTATAGTTGCTTATCGCATTGATTCATCGCAAAAGTTCAAAACCAATTCGAGCTGAATCTCAATAACATTTACTGTACCTATCGTTCGCTTATGCCGGCAAATCTAAACTCGAGCCGTCAGCTGATAGTATTTTGGAGCAGAAAAACAAACAAACCTTCATGATTGATTTGCTCATTACAGGTTCCGGATAATTTCATATCGAAAGATATTTTTGATAACGTCAGCGTCTACATCATACCGAAAGCTCAGCTTCAGAGGAGTACCATAACAGTGTTTGTATTTTGATTGTTGCAAGAGTGGTTATATATAGGTATTCGCGGATCATCGTGTAGATCTATATATGTATATAACTGTATCTAACCTATACGTGTATGCGGTATGTCTACGTGGTCCAACACACAGGGATGAGAAATCTCCCCCTCTTCTTCCAATGCTTTTCCTTATTCGCGCTACACAGTAAATCGCGTAAACTCACTCTGACGAGAGCACGATGATCGGCCAATATCTCCGGGAACCTTTTATGATCATTTACTTGATCTACTTCATAGTTTACTCGTTTATATTTTACATAATTATAAAATACTATTATCTAGAACACTGAAGGACTGCAAGATTTTGGGATTCCCAGTCAAAATCGACAACAAAAAGTACGCGAGAAATGCATTCTACTTTAACCTCTGTTTCGTCTGCGATGCGGAAGCGAGAACTGTTCACTACGAGCCGGTTGTTAAGAAGATGTCAGATTTCTTGGTAAACGATTTTTATTCTCCTAAATAACGAAGTACACATTGCTTAGAAATGGCTTACAATATTTCATTTTGTTACATAGATGGCATTAGAGATCGAGAACTGCTTTTTGTCTGCCTCGGAGGACAAAACGAGGCTTTCAGAAATGCTGAGGCAAGTCATGCATGATTTGAACATGCACAAAATGTGTACTCTAACAGGTGAGCAATCATTTATTTATTGCTTCATTATTCGCTTGTGCAAATTATTAATGGAAAATTGATTTCAGAGGGAACTATGACATCTCACTTAAAAGTTGTAAGGCTAGCTCCTGAGCCAAAACCAGTTCTCGATCATCAAGTTCCAATATTTCTCGAAGGCCGGGAAGCATTTCACAGTGATCAATGGGATCTTACCACCCAACAAGTCTTGCCTTACATAGATGGTTTTAATCATGTAGCTCGCATAGCAGCAGAAGCTGACGTGGAGAACAATCTTGTAAAAAGCTGTGTACAAAACCTTGTGTAAGATGTTTGTTCGTTAATTTTTAAGTAACTGCTAGATTTAAAAGTTTAAAAAGTAGGCTCTTTAATAATTCTCATTTCTCTGGATTACAGATATTATGGAGTAGTTACACTTATTCCAATATTTCAGTACAGTAATGTCTACGCAACAACTCCAAAATTGAAGGAACTTGCTGAAAATGTAAATCTGCAACAAAGATGCATTGAGTACACTTCCAAATCACGTAGGTTTCCATATTGTAAATTTTTGGACTTGAAATAAAGTATTAAAATAAGATGTCTAATGAGCGCTTTATTGATTTATCAGCCAGGCAACCAGCCTACTTGAGGGACATCTACAGAATGTATGCAAGTATGACTCACGGAAGCAGTATGAGGGATCTGTGTCAGAGGCTCAACCCCCAGAATCTTAGAATTAATGAAAGGCGACTTGTGCAGTTTGGACTAATCAAGGGTCTCATTCGTAGAGTGTACAAGGTACGATATTTAGTAAGCAACAAGTCTTTCAAAATCCTAGATCAAATAGTTACAAAATTTTAATTCTCTAGTATCCCATTCTTCTGCCGGGTGGCTCGAGCGACGAGGGCCGCAGCAATCCTATATACAAGTACTTCACCGGCTCATTTAGCCTCGATGAAATCTGCTGCAGCACCGGCCAGTCCGCGGCTCAGATCGAGGAGATAGTCGAGCGAGACCCGAGCGTCGTTATGTTGTGGAAGTAATGAACCAAATGATCAGGTAAGAAAAGTTCGTTTTCGTTACGATCTTTATTTGATATTCTCGATCATGTGTTTGACTTCGTTTATGTATATGTCTGGCACCTTGTTCTCCCGCATCTCCTGACACTTGCGCTCCATAGCCTCGCGCAATCGTCGTTTGCGCTGGTCCGTTTCTGCTTTGATAGCGATGCCCTCCTCGAACATCTTCTGCCGTGAGACTATCTTTTCTTTCTCCTTCTCGTTTACCTGAAGGGAAATATTTCATCAGTATCTTGATTTACGAAGACAAGCTACTTCAAAACGATGCATTACCTGCTTCAAAATTTCGCTCCTGTGCATGAGAGCCTGTCTGCGCTTCTTCTCTCTCTCCTTCTCCTCTCTACAGAGCGCCTCCTTCTGCAAGGCAAGGATCTTCTCGAATTCTTTTTTCTCGCGCTCGATCTCCATAGCCTGCATTTGGATCTTGTTGTTGATCTGCTCGTCCCTGACGCTGCGCAACCTCTTCTGGTTTTCAAAGCGCTTTATCGCCTCTGCTTTTTCTCTTCTCCTCCACTCACGGTCGACCTCCTCCTGGATTCGAAAGGCATTCAGCTCGTCTAGCTGGGCCTGTAGAGTTTTACTAATTCAAACACCGTTTCTTTTTTTAGATTTAATTTTCGAAGACTCACCTGAAGCTCACGAGCTTGCAGAGCTTGCTCGGCCACCCGGTCCTTCTCTCGCTCCTTTCGAAGATTCTCTTGGCGCATCTCCTCGGCTATCTTCGCCGCTCGCTCCGCCTTCTCCCGGTGAAACTCTTGTATCCTGTAAACATCAGAGCTCAACACGTCTGACACGAGTCAGAGCATTACTACTTACTGACATCCTCACCTCATATCCATGATCCTGTTCTCTTCCTTTTCCATCTCTTTGAAGTGCTTGAGCTGCTCGTTGCTCTCGATGAACTCCCTTCTGGCCTTCTCGTGCTCTGCCTCCTTCTCTTTCATCTTGGCCAACTCTGCTTCCTGCTGCGCCAGGGTATTGAGGTTCACCAGCCGGCTCTCCTCGCGCTTGCGCTCGTACTCCAGAAGACGCTCCTCTTCGTTCTCCAAGATCTGCTCCTTCAGCACTTGAGCGAAGGTCTGCTGGCGGGAAGCGCGTTCGCGTTCTTTTTCTTCCTCGAGGCGAAGGGCTCGGATGCGCTCTTCCTCCACGAGCTTATTTATACGCTGTTCCTCGGCGGCGTATTGACGTTCGAGGAGCTTCTTCTCGGCTATCTGTGCACGGGAATTTTTACTCGATTTTAAGTCAGATAATAACATTTCTTTTTACACGACTCAATCATACCTGGGCGTCGCGGACGGCCCGACACTTGGTCTCGATGATGAGCTTGTTGCACTTTTTGATGTCCTCCTCCTGCTCGAGCTTGAGGTCTCGGGCGCGCTCCAGCAGCTGCAGCGTTCGCTGACGCGACTCCTCCTCGACGTCGCCCAACCGACCTTGCTTTTCACGACTTCGACGCAGATCCATCTGTCGGATCGCCTCCTTACGCGCCATACTCTCGCTGATTCATTTTATATTTGTCAATGATAATGTTTTTTTTTTTTTAGATTAGAAACAGTAATGTTAAGTAAGTAAGCTAGCAGGATAAAGGAAGTTTAACATCTCCATCAAGAAACTCGACAGTAATTGAGCCATTAAAAAGTTCGGACGCAGCCGCGAACTTTCTCTTACCGTAATAAGCGCTCCTTCTCGCGTTCAGCAGCGGCGAGGGCTGCCTCCCTCTCCTCCTTCGTGGGGATGTGGCTGCGCTCCATAAGACTCGAGAACTCCGAACTCGTGATGATCTTCGGATACACCGAGGGCTCCTTTGATGGGACCAGGAGCTTTCGATAACCCCCCTTTTCCAGGACACGCGTAACCTGCACGATTTTTGTTATCAGATTTTATATACGTTTGGCTAATTGTGTGAAGAGAGTTGAAAAAGAAGATGCTGAATTTGCATAGGCTAATGAATGACGAAGCAGAAAAAGATAGTTATTATCCATTGTACTCGCCTCTTTGCCATCGTAGGTGCATCGCTTAAGATGAATCGGTCTATTCTTGAGCAGCTGGTCGCACTCTCTAGCCGTGTGAATAGTGTACTCCCCCGGTGGGAATTTGTTCGATCTGCTGCTAGACGCCCTTGAATTCCCCTCCGTGGCTCTTGCGCTCATCCGCGATGCCGATTTCATTTTGTTTATTTTCACAAAAGTCGTCTTACCTAATATTGCGATTAGTTTTTACGCTCATCATCTATACATTGTACGTATATGTATATGTATGTACGGAGGCGTTACTCAACCGAGATTATCCGTCGCTTGACTAACCTCGAAAATTCCAATCCAAACAAATCCGGCTCACCGATCCATTAGCTCTGAATACCCTCGTCAAACATAGACTGCACCACCACGATCCATCGCTTATATTATTCTAGAACGACGAGCGCACTTTGGCGCTCGACCGCATGATATTGTATAATAATAATAATAATAACCGGACCGTAATTTCACAGGATCTCAAGACGGAGAGAAGCCATTCCAGGGGTGATCCGAGCCTCCGCCGACTGTCAACTGGCTCTATACTACGGAACATAAGCAGACACGGAATATCGCCCCCCTTCCCCCATTTATTGCTTGTTTGTTCGATACAAATCGGGCAACGAGACTTCACGAGGAGCATCGATCGCCCGCCGAGGTGGACTAAGACGACTGTTGTGATTTTTTTTTTAAAGATGCCATCTTAACGAGGGTATTTCCCTATTTTAATCTTAATTGAATCGCGAAACTGTTCTTCCGGTGTAGGTAAGCGACTAGGAAGCGATGTCTTCCAAATGAAAAGGCTGGAGTGAGAGATAACCAGGAACGTATCCGTTGTTATTGTCCGATAGAACGGACTATTATCTTATGATTCGCGGCGGGAAAACAAAAGCTTTTACGTGTAATAAAAAGTTGTTCGCCGTCGTAAACAGCAGTCGCGAAGTTACTTTTGCCAAGTTATAAACGCTGCAAAAAGTTTGGCTTTCGGATTGTAAATAAAGAATGTCCGTACTTTTGCGTTGTCGTCTAAAAAAAAGAAGGCTTCCTATCTCGCGCGCGTACAAATACTGTTATCTAAAGACAATATTATTGTCGGCGCATTGTTTGCTTCTATATTTCTATAAATTAGTTTACTATCGATCGCTACACACTTTCAGTGTAAAACGAATGAAATCGCGTATTTTTAATGCCGCGTTTCTCCATATGCCTATAAATATATATAGTTTCCGCAAGCGTAAAGAATTTCATTGCAAAGCAAACGCAAACTGTCGATGTAAATTCCCATGATTACATCGAACCGACTGTGTACTGTAATTTTTGTAAATATCTATCGGTTCAATAAAATCCAAGAATCTTTCGTAACAGCTCTCGCTATCTCTCTCTCTAAACCCTCCCTCAGCAATCAGCAGCAGTATAACATAATAAGAACAAAGAGAGATCCAACACACCTATCCGATAAAAATACACAGCACACTATTCTCTCCGGAAACGGCGATCAAAATGTAATTGAGAAAGCATTATATCCCTCGCTCGCGAGTATGTATCTCTCGGTGGAAGCGAAAGTAGAGACAGGTAAATGACATGGCATTAGGCGAGGTGCCGCGATCGACAATATACCTTCGTTCCGATATGCCACCCCCAGGGCTAGCTACGTGGCCGCTTGACATTGGCTATATAGACCGATACATACATATAGTGGCGTAAACATGAAAAATACCTTTCTCTTGTGATCGTCTTTTTTTGTGAGCGAGGATTGATGTCGATGGCTATTTTCACGTGTCACCGAGGATTTGGGGTAATTGCTAGAATGGGATCGAGGAGATAAATCTGTATGTGAACTTTTCACCTCATTACCGCGTTACATTTGGGGCCAATCGATGCGCGTGGCATTACGAATTTATGCGAAATTGAAAAGCTACTTGTACAGATAATTCAATATTTCATTTTATAGTCGACGCTAAATCGTAATCGGGCCAAAAGCCCGTCAATCTCGTACAAATGAATTTATAATAAAACGCGATCGAGTGCGAATGAAATAATAAAGCTCGCTCTCACAACCGATCTGAGACAGTTTTCAATTAAAGCCTCATCTATTCTTAAACTTCGCTCCTGATTGAGAATTTATAATGATAAAGTAATAGCGCGTCGTCCGCGACCGAGAGTCTATATAAACGCCGAGAGCTACATCAGAAAGTGCATGAAAAATACAAGCAAGCATGCATACACTGTCTGTGCGAGAGAAGAATAAAAGAACTTTCCGCGGCTCTAAATGCACGGCATTATCTAATAAAAAGCCGGTGGTTGTCATTATCTTATGCGCTCGCGGTTGCAACAAATATCCAAAGTGAATAGACGATGCGTCGACTCTGTGTACCAAATGCAGTACACTTTACACTACACTTAACGAAAAGCCATAGATCAAAATATTTATAGAAAATGAGAAGGGAATCATTACAGAGAAAGTAAAAAATTATAAGCTTCGAAAAGAGCAACTACCTCGAAAAAGAAAGAGGGAATTGCGAGTGTATAGGGTGTCTATAAATATAAACGAATCGGCTATACTCATGAATTATATTGCGTTCGCGAAAGCTATGGACTCCGTCTATGCTCATTTTTTCCCCGCAAATCCTTTTGTTATCGCGTTCGACATGGTGCCGATGACACCTTGGGCTAGGTATATAAGCGTAATTAGTATAATCTAGTTTTTATTCCTTCGCTGTTTGTAATATTATAGAAAACTTTCAAGGTCTCGTAATTTCTTTGTTCTCCTTGAAATCGAGCTTTAATTGAGACATTCGCGTATATTATCAAAGGTAATCTTACGAAACTTGGGGGGAGCCGCGAACTTATCGCGAAAAGAGCCAAGATAAACGTAATTTTCTGCGTCAGAGAAAAAAGTACGTAAGTTTGCGTTTGAGTTTTCGGATGATATATACACACTCATCGCAGCTTATTGCGGTCTAAGCATGACATGATAAAGAATAATTCGGCAAATTATACTCGACGACAAACTTTTCGGGATCAATAATACATCAAAGTCAAGCATTATCGTAATAGCTGCATTAATATGCATTAATATAATTAATATGCTCGTGTTGTTGTTACGTATATATTGACTCGATGCTCGACGGAGTGCAAGTATAGCTGCAGTTGTTCCAATAATGAAAATGTTTCGAAAATTCATGAATATTTTGACACTCGACACGCCGATAAAATATATATGAATAATACTGGATCCCCGCTAGTTTTATCGAGAGGCAAACACGAATGTGACACGAATCTGTCAGTGTATCCTATCAATGAAACAGGTGTCGCGAACTCGATCGAGATAACGCGTTGTTCAGAACAAGAAACCGCTCATTTTCTCATAACTCGGTAAAACTTCTCCATTGCCTATTGTTTATGCATAATATACGCATCGATACCAGCGCGGAAAAACAGAAGAGAAGAACCTATAGGTACTTCCTCGCGAAACAACCCCTCATTCATTATTGCCACACGCGCTCGCGTGAGTTTTCTTCGCTTCGCATACGTGTGTTGCTTAATTTTTACGTCGCTCGGAATAACACGTCGGCCGGAAACTATGTAATATACTAAGAAGAAGAAGAAGAAGAAGAAGCTTCAGGTGCGTATACATACGTGGCCGAGCGCGTCGTGCGATTAATAAATAATATACTAATCGATATAATACCTGTGTATATACTCGAGGGGCGATACTCGATGTGTAATAATGCACAGAGTTTTGCCGCGTCTTTTTCTTCAATGACGACGACGCGCTTCTCTATTTATCGCGACGATGCTGCGCGATGATTTTGTATATGATCGAAAACAAAAGGAGCCGAGCTCTTGACACATTCTGTAAACTGTTGTCGTCCTCTCTGCACTTGATGGGTCGTTCATTATCGAAAACAGGCTGCGCTTTTGTTACAACTTATATTCCCCGAAAGAGCGAGCGCAAAATTGAATTCTGTCAAAGTAATATCGGCCGACTATAACGATTATCCCGAAACGAATTTTAATTTAAAATCTGTGCGTTACAAAGATAATGGAAGCTATATAACGAAAGCAATCAACTCCAGAATGTCCGGTCCAAGCACCGATGTACACTACACATCGAAAAGTTTAATTAACCTTGATTACAAAAGCCATCGGAAGCCTGTATATACAGAGAGCGTACGCGTATATACGTATTAATAAATTCATCTCTCAAATCATCCGTCCGCACGCGAGTACAATCAACGAGTTAATTCGCGAGTCGATCCACCACCGCGATGTGCGTCGATTAAAATCGGTATACCAATATACGATTCAGGCTAAATTTGCATCTAAATCTTTCTCACGCACGGCCTAGCTCTAATGAATTTCGATGTAATTATTCCGCGCCGATCACGTCGTGAGAAAAGTGAACGTCGGGAGAATATTGTTATGACCAATATACAATTATGCAATGATGATAGTGTGTGGGGAATAACTCTGTCGTGTTAGATCGAGAGAGGATAGGGTTTATTTATTAATTCGTCGATGCTTGTATATATGCTGTAAGTTATAGCGTCGAGTGTATATATCTAGCCTTTTTTTATGCATGAATCGAAGAATTTCAAATCGATAAGCCTGATGTACTTGCGAAAGAGTCGTTGATATATAAAGCGTTATTGCTTCGTCGCAATTATACACTGTATAGACTGCCGTTTTCCGATCTGTATGATCGTTTAGTCAGAAACGAGATTTAAGTCAATGAAGTACACTCTATAAATCTCGGGAAAGCTACTCTCTC
Organism: Cecidostiba fungosa; assembly: GCA_900474305.1. Classification (NCBI taxonomy): domain Eukaryota; kingdom Metazoa; phylum Arthropoda; class Insecta; order Hymenoptera; family Pteromalidae; genus Cecidostiba; species Cecidostiba fungosa. The sequence continues at coordinate 2,427 of UCOJ01000275.1, read as the reverse complement.
CGAGAGGAAATTGTACGAAAAAGAATCTGTATAAAATTGAAAATTACATGTATTTTTGGTATGTAAATTTCAACTCGTTTTACAAGTTAAAATTTGACTGTTCAGTTGTTAGGATCTAGTAGAGAGATTTTTTTAGTTTCATTTAATCGATGCATGGCTATATCGTGAATTGATTGACGCACGCAAAGAGAACGTAGCGTAGTGAAACGATTAACGAATCCGGGGAAAAAAGACTCGAAAGGGGTGCCACTTGAACGTCTATAAATTCTTTCTCGTCTAAGGGCATCGGATGAAACACACGCTTCGACAAATCACGTTAATTTTTTAATTGGATTAAATCGAAGCGTGGCTGCCGTAAATTTTAATTGTCTCGCACAAAGAGAACGCACAGTGTGAAGCGATTGACGAATTCGGAGAAAGGAGACTCGAGAGAAGAGTGCTACTTGAAGTTTTTACTGCCAATTTTTAACTTCATCGAGTCGAAGCGCTTGACTGTCGTAAATTAATTGACAAAGAGAATACGTATAAAACCTTACAATATTTATGAAATTTTATATTAATAATGTACGTTTTCCGAAAATTTGATAGAAGCTCTGCAAGTTGTTATTCACTCTGTTTCCGCTCACAAAAAAAAATGAAAATTTTACTCTACATCACTTAGAGACGTTAGAGTAGTATATTCACACAGTCGTTTCTTCCGATAAGCATGAATCATACATCTGACCTCAAATGATGAAAAGAGTCACAGACACGGTCCATCCGCACGTCTGGCAATTCCGGCAAATATAAAAATTCTATTCTACACGTCAAATCGAAAATAAAAGCCTTCTAAAGCAACGTATAGCCTCCCCCGCGACTACATTATCTATAGTTTCTCAGTGACTCACGTCGCGTACAACATATAACGTTTATACAATCAGCATCACATTTGCGGTATTTCCGCAATGTATGTATCACGCCCTTGGTCACGAGTCGTCGGCGGCAAGTTCACGGGGCTTCGTTAGAAACCGGCGATAAGCTGATGGACCGACCGACTAATTCCGGTTCGCGGCCTTTATACTCGCGATATACATCATCATATATTATACAGTGTGTGAAGCTGAGTTTATATGTATGTATATAGCTCGAAGACGTTATTGAAGAAGCGGAAGAAGTACTTTACGCGCATGAAAACAAAGGGGAGACGACGAGGCTATTAATGGAGTATTTTTCCACTTTTTTGCTAATAGCGTCTTCAACGCTGATGATAAGCATCGTCGTAATATTGCGAGCTTTTACAACACAGTGCGCTGATGTATATATACGTATATATACCTATAGTAAAAAAGCTATCTTTGGTCTTTGACAGTTTTTTTTTTATATCGCGTAACGCTCATGTTGCTCTCGTTTGAGCGTGTTATATATACAAAATACTCTTTTATCGCTTTTCTCGGTGCAGTGCGACGGGTCACTTGAGACAAAGCCGATAACCCGCGTGTATGTTTTCATTATTCGTTCAAACAAAATTTCGCGCGTTTTCTAATTAGTCACTAAAATCGCATTGCGCAGAAAGATTATAGCTCTCGTCTGCAATCGCTATCTCTCATATTTGCATATAACAAATCCAATATGCGCGTGTACTACATATACGTTATAAAAAAAAAAAAAATGAACACGATTCGATACGAGAGAAAAATCGAGCGATAAAACGAGAACAGAGAGCGGCGCTGATTAATGAAGCGCCGATTGTATATGTATAGCTTCTCTCGCTCGGAATCGCGAATTCGATTACGCGGAATTATATAGTAAATAGACTATATACTTTTCATCATTTAAACGCTGTCGCTCTTTTTCTCTCTGTGTATATATCGTGTCGGGAAGGAAGCGATAGTGTTACGCGCCGTTTGTGCATCGCACAAGTGGATGCTCTTATCTCTTATCTCTTCTCTCGTAGGCTAAAATCGCTGATGCCGAGCAAATATAGTAGAGTTTTATTTCCTCGGTGTATCAGTAACGGATGCGCGAGAAAAATGTGACGCGTGTGTGTGTGTGTATATAGTATAAAAGGGATACCGAGAGAGAAAGAGATACTGTCGAGCAGCTGCTGCTCTGTGTGTATCACAGGGGCGGAAGCACGTGTGCGACTGGGATGGATGACGAGCTTTTTTTTGCGCGGGACTTTTGATTAATCGCGCGAACTTTTTACTGCGAAGCATGAAACGTCCGATACAATGTTGCAATATAATAGTCGCTATGAAAAACGCACGTTCGATTGCGCGCGCACCTGTTCTTTATAACACAAGTCACGCATGGGTGCAATTTTTTTTTTTTTTTTTTTTTAATTCGTGACGCCTATATATACATTGTAATATGCCGCTTTGCATATAGTATTCTTATGTACATAATATGAAAGGCAGGATTATCCTCTGCGGTGACACACATAAATAA